>SNQJ01S0066106.1:20634-60654 GCA_010110895.2 Picea sitchensis
CACATATGTGAGTGGAAGAATGGCCCATATGATTCAGTTTATATCATAACATTGTTTCTGTGCAGGTTGATATCAGATGATTGTTATGAAGATTGTATGACAGTAGATATATACTACTGTTGTGGATGTGTTCCACTATTTGATCAAGTACTTGTGCGTTGCTTGGTGTGGTAGTGTACCACTGGATTGTAGTTATGTACTACTATGGATAGAGACAGTTGTGTTCTATTTTATTCCGATTGCCTTGAAGACTATCAACAGTATTGGAAATGATTATCAGCTAGATGGATGATCAAAGAACAAAGATTTCCCAGGTGGAAAATGGTTCAGAACATTTACTCTTCTAGGACATATGTCCAAATTAGAAGAATGGCTCTTGTATCACTCTGTGGTGTGAGTGACTTATCCAACATCATGTCTAATTACTCATATGGAGTATGGTTTCGAGAGATGATACGGTTGATGATACCGATGGTGATGATGGTGCTCATGATCTAGTCATGAGATAGTCTATGTTGATGCTACCAGGTGAATGGTATGTTCGTGCTCAAGATCATTACCATGTAATACCTCCCTAGCTAGGAGGGAGTGTTGATATTATGGTAGCTGCGAGAGGTATTTACCTCCACGTCTAAACCTGACGAGAATAGAATACTCCGGAAAGCAAGAAGAAACCCTAATGAGTTGGATAATAACCCTAGAAGACATGTCGGCTCAAGAGGATAATTTATATTAGGTTATTAGCCTCCAAGAGAAGAAGTCGATCAGAAGAATTAATATATACTGAACAGACAGATACCCAGAATGAGAAGTCGGCCTAGGCAGTTAGCCATAATTAGTATAAATACAGGAGGCCAGTTCTCATTCTGGCAGGCAGTCTCAGAATTGCAGAGCAACAACTTGTGCGCACTGCAGTGCCCAGTCTTGTGCACAGGTTTGAGGAGAGATGCCATTGCAGCTACTGCAGCTAGCAGATCACGTTTGGCTTGGACTATCTCTTGGTTAGGGTTTGGACTATCTGATCAACTCTTGTTGGTGCGCTATCCTTGGGGAAAGGTGCACTACCCTTTGTTTGGCTATCTAGCATTGGGTTTTATTCCGGAGTGATTCTTTGTCAAGGTTAAGGTGCTCGGAGGGTGGCTTCGACCTATGGTTGGGTGACAATAGTGATATTGTCAATGGTAAAACGAGCACATCCATTATATTCTAACATTATGCACAATTTTTGAAGGAGATACTTCTTGTTTGGTGGATGAATCAAGCTAGGGTTTCTTCATATGCAAGGACTTGTCTTAGTAAGTGATTTCTTTCAAGTTTGATGCTATGTTCTTGGTATGCTATTGTAATGTTCCTAACTCGGCTAGTCTAGGAAATGTTGCTAAACTGTCAAATCCACTTTTTGATTTGATACTCTGGGGGTTTCTGGATGCGTTTGAGTTAATGTTTTAACATGCTTGGTGATTTTCACATGTGTGTTTCATTCAATTAATGTTTAGGCATAATATATGATGCATAAAGAATAAGGAACAAACACCATCTCATTCATATGTATTATGAGGGAAAATAGCAGGAAATACAATAATGTATTGAAAGCAAATGAAATCATCAGCTAGATCTCGTGGATCGTCACTGAAATACAAGTAACTAATACAAAATACCTGTGATCAGAAGATGAAGGCAGATCTGCGCATGCACGGATAGATCGGCAAAAAGATGCAGTTCCGGAAACTCATGGCCACTGTTGCAACTTTGGAAAACTTGCCCTGGTGGCTATACTCTACAAAATCCTCTGGAAATTGTCCCAAACTGAGCGCCCTGGCCTCTAGGCTGCTACTGATGACTGACGGGTTGAACATCAGATCCCGGAAGCTCTGGATGTCATCCCCTGGGGGGTTGCGCACCTTCTGGGCTCAATGAATGCACCCTAGTGATTCCTCCGACAGAATCTACTGCTATATAACTCGCAATGTGCACCCTGGCTAATGTTGTACTAGGTCGGAAGGGTTTCCTCGGATCTGATCCAAAACTCCCTCTAGAACCCCAAATGTCCTTCCTCAAGAACTACACACTATCTGGCTATCTGTTGCGCCCTGAGAGATTCCACCGACAGAATCTGATGACTGGTTGCTCAAAAGATGTGCCCTGGCTAGTCCTCAGCTGGGTCAGGAGGAATCTGCAAGATAATCTCTGGCCTCGTGCAGCTACACTTCTTGTCTCACAAACATCAACCAATTACTTTGTCTAGCTAATTCTAGCCTTTTTACTTTCCTAGACCTAGCCTATTGAGTGACCAAGATAGGGGTCCGTAGACTTGCCTCTAGCTTGCTATAGGATCCCTTGAGGTCACAAGAGAAACCTTCCTTGTGTTGGATCTTTTCCCAACACTAAAACAAGGGAAGTATTTGTGTAGGTGACAGACACAACTACTTCCAATTGTTATTGCAAGATTGGCGTCTTGTGAAGGGCTTTGCATAAGTACAAATCCTGTGATAACAATATGTATGATGCATGTGTGATTTGTACAAGTAACGTACCTGTTAAAGGGGATCTTTAGTTGAGTGAGCCAAAGACTATGAATGAGTAGTGTGAGCGAGAGGCTATAAAGAGATTATTACTGTGATCCCAAGCACTGTGAAGTTTGGTGCACTCGAGGTTATAGCCCAAGACGCAATTTGGTACCTGTGGTAGCTCTATTTTATGTGTACTTTTTTGGTTAACAAGAGTTAGCTTTTCTGCATATTCTTGAGAAAGTTTTTTCTGTGCTTGATTGGTACTTATTTGTTACTAGATATTTTTTTTAGTTCATCTGAAATTGTTGTGTTACCATAAGAAGATACGATAACTAAGTTACAGTGATCTTGTTAGCATTTCTTGGGCACTATTCACATTGAATTGATGTGCGCTGATTAGAAGAGTGAGATTGCAATGTTGTAATGGGCAAATTTCATAGGTATATTAGTACTTTATGGAAGAAGATTGTGTATCGTCAAAATACAGTGTTATCAGATCTGATATATAATTCAGGTTGCATGTGTTTGTTAGAGAATGCAATGCATGGTAAGCTTGCCTCGAAATGAGTGGAAGTGTGCAACAGATTGTGCTGGCAAGTTAAGTTTTCCTTGGTATTCAACTAATCAATTCTGAACAAGACAGAACTCCTGCCCTTTCGAACAAACTCAAGATAGAGAAACATATAGGCACAATATGTACCATTAACCAATCCCTATACAAAAACTAAAATTCAGTCTAGAAGTTAGCATAAGACATGCTTTAGGGTTAGAATGTGGTGTAAAAGAATGACGTAGAACTTGTCTCTAAAGCGATAATATATGTGCTCTCTTTTAGCATATAATAGAGTTCTTTTATATCTAGTATCAACTCAACCAATACCTTTGCATAACCCGAGGGCATCTCCATCGTCCATGAGTTGATTGGACATCACATTGTCTACTACATGTCAATTGACGAAATTCCGAATGCCTATAGCTATCTTGTACAATATCCCTGACCCATAACTATTTTATTTGAGTCAATTGGACATCACATTATCTAGGGACATCAAAACTGCAAAGCTAGAACTAAATGTCAGTTGACCAAATTCCTAATGCCCATAGCTTTCTTGTAAAATATCCGTGACCCATAACTATTTGCTTTGAACATCATGATGATGCCCAACATGATGAATATTAACACTGAAACAAAAATATATATCACATGGTTTTCTTCAGGTCATTTTTATAAATTGCTATAAAATAACACTGAAACAAAAATATATATCATATGGTTTTCTTCAGGTCATTTTTATAAATTGCTATAAAATCTGTAATACAAACAAACCTTTAATCCATTTGTCAACTAATATCTCAAGTTGTGCTGTCAAAAATTCAGTTAGTCCTACCCTAAATCTAGAATCAGCAATTATTTTTCCTGTTTTTCCCACCAGGGAATATAATCAATTTATATAAAACTCACTCATTCTGCATCTTTATTTAAAAGAGATTTTTTTCATTGTTTGGTAAGTTATTTGAGTCAGAAATTCTGCAAAATATAATATCATTTTGCTTAGGTTTACACAAATGAAATGCTTTAGACCAAGTGCAATCCAAATACGTGAAATTGAATATGATAGAAAAAATTCCTATTGGATTCACTTTAGCTATTGTGAGTTTGATTTCGATTTTGGCTTTTGCCCTTGAATTTGATAAACGAGCCTAACTGTTGCACGCGTTATCCTCCTTAGAGCAAGCTAGCGTTTACAGTGTGTTTTTTTATTGGGTTAAAATATATTTCTTCAAAATGTGTTGGATACATTTCTATAGAAGTTTGATGTATGTGTGTTGTAAGACCTACTACAGCTATGATGAAAAACAGTGACCGATGGAAACATTGAAACCATAAACAATTTGCATGTCCTCTGCTCACTTATACTGTACTGTTGTATATCCTATGTTCTCATATTCATCAATATTTGGAATTAGGCCACTGTTTCCTTTAGTTGAGTTTGTTTCTACCGTTTGAAAGGATTTGGAGTGTGTTCAAAGCTCATCTGATACCTACTTTCTTGTATACTTTGCAGATCCAGGATCTTGATCACCATCACCAAGATCAGTTCATAGACACAGTCGGTCACCGTTTCTGGTTCAATGGGTCTGTAGCAATTGTTTCTTATCTTATCTTTGGATCCTTGGCACCAATCACCTATGCCTTCTCTTTCCGAAAGAGCGATGACAGGCTTCACAAATTCATTGCAACAAGTGCAGTGTCTTTGGTTTGTATCATCTTACTTGCACTGGGGAAGGCTCGAGTTAGTAGAAAGCCTTACATTCGAACTGTTACTGTCTACATCGTCACGGGCTTTTGCAGTGCTGTTGCTGGTTTCTTTGCTGGGGAATATATTAAAAAACTGCTAGAAAAGTGGGGCTTTAAGACAGATTAAGGATCACAAGCAGGCAGCCCTCTAGCCCTCTAGAAGCATTTTGACTGCTAATGCATTTTTTTGCCTCTTCTTAAAAATATACAATTTGTTCTCTTCTTGACCATCAATTTTCCATTAAAAGACAGGTTAACTGCCAAGTTACTAGGAGAGCACCTACTCTAATTGCAAGCTTTGGAATCATGATGAAATCATGGGCAGTTCAGCCATCATAGTTATAATAAAGCCAATCCATTTGAGGCTATGCGATCCATTTTCCCTCTTACCAACTTTTCAGTTCTACATTTGATAAATTCTACGCCAATAAGTTCAAAGTTATGCGTTTTCCCTTCATAAGTGAACTTCAAAGGTTTTTATATTCCCTCATTAATTTTATGCAAGAAAACACCCTTAGTCGCAGCTTCAAAGGTTTTTATATTTCCTCATTAATTTTATGCAACAAAACACTCTTAGTTGCAACTTTACGTGATGAGATGAGATTAATGTTAGATTTTTAGCTCGGGAGGTACGCCACATGTTTTGTCTTGTATGTGGATGTAACCTTATGTTTACATTACTAGGCACTTAACTTTGTAATGGGTTTTTATAAAGTTGTAAAGTGGTTTTTTTATTAAAGTGACTTTTTAATAGTGTACCTTCTAATTTAAAGTGACTTTATTTCATAAAGTGCATTTATGTAATAAAGTAAAATGTACATTTATATACATAAAGTGAAATGTACATTAATATTTTAAGTGATTCATTTTGGACGGAATGAATCATGACCCTTGATCTTGAAAAAGACAAGAGTAGATCTTGGCCTTTGGATTTAGGGTTGGGGAAGGTGAAAAGACACTTTGGAGGGAAAATGCCATTTTCAAATTTATAAAAGAATGGATTGGATATTGTGCAAAACAACAACAGTGAAAGGAGATTGAGAGAGATTTTTCGAGAGAGCTTGAGAGAGGAAAGTGAGCAGCTTGGTGGGCACATTTCCCAAGACAAAGTGGGCACAAATCTGAAGGGAAATTTTTTGTGTGAGTGTTGTTCTTATTTACTGTTGTTGGGCGGTACTATACAAATCCGTATAGTTCGTACAACAAGGAGATGGCGCAATTTTCGAGGCAACCTTTTGGCACGAAAATTGAGGTTGTTTTTTGTGGGTTTTCTTGTTGCTGTTGGGTCGTACTGTGAAGGTTGTACAACACTATGTTGGCACATTTTTCTAGGAATAGTTTTTGAGGAGGCCGTACAACTGTTCAAATTTGGGCACGATTTTCAAGGGAGAATTTTGTGGGGACAAATTTGGTGCTATGAGGTATTTTTTTTGGTTGGAAATTGTGAGTTTGTTGTTGATATGTTCTTTCTAGAAGCTGAATAGTAAATCTCTCTCTCTCTCTCTTGTTGGGTTTCCCCACATTGGAGTTTTCCATGGCATTTGCCTAAATTTCTGAGTTTTCATGGGTTATTGGATGTTGTCCATTGTGTTTATTTCCGTTGCATATTTTCTTAGCAATGTATATTTCTACTTTGGAAATTTTTGAATGTGGGTGTGAGACATTTCAGAGTTCATGCAAACAATTATCTCTAGGTTGCTGAGAATATTAGCTTGTTGATTTTTATCATTAAAATTTACATGGTATCAGAGCTTGGTCTCTGAGTGACAGTGAACAGTGAGGTTTTTGCGCAAAGTTGAAGGGGGGGAATTTGTGATTGTTTTCCTTGAGTTCTGACAGGGAATATGGATGCAAGCATTAGATTTGAGGATCGGTTGGATGGCATTTTCATCTATTTGCAATGGAAGGTCCGATTGCCAGCGGTTCTCAAGGAGAACAAGATTTGGAACTATGTCAACTCTGTTGTTGTGGCTCTCGCAATAGATCCTGTTGCTTTGGACTTGCATGAGATCAAGGAGGCCAAGGCTCAGAGGATTATTCTGGATGGGGTGAAGGATCACCTTATCCCACACTTGGCTGAGAACAAGACAACCAAGGAGATGTGGGATGCACTTAAGAACTTATTTGAGGCGAAGAATGAGAACCAGAAGATGGCCTTGAAGGCTAAGTTGTATGATACCAAGATGGGTAAGGAGGAGAGTGTTTCCTCTTATCTTACTCGGGTAGCTCAAATAAAGGATGAGTTGGTTGTTGTTGGAGAGGTCATATCGAATTCATAATTGGTGAGGATAGCCTTGAAATGCTTCACCAAGGAATGGGAAGTCTTCATGAAGTGTTTGGTGGGACGTGAGCATCTACTAGATTGGAGCAGACTGTGGGATGATTTCACTCAGGAGGGGATCTAGGAAGGATCTCAGAGCAGTGAACATAAGATAGATGGAGCTGATGAGAATTTTTCTCTTACTGCAAAGAGCAAGAAGAAATGAAGTTTTGGAAGGGACTTGAGTAAAGTCAAATGCTATTGTTGTAACCAGTTGGGGCACCTTGCCTCTGTTAAAGTTTCTGCTATTGTTAGGTTACTTTAAATTTACTAGATAACCATAACAAAGATAGGACCATTGAGAGAAATACAATCACAAGAGTACGCAAACATTTATCCTGGGAAACCCTCAAGGGGAAGAAAACCCAACAAAACTTCTTTAATATAAATTCAATAACCAAGTACATCTCCATAATAACTCTCTCTCTACGAGAGACAAACTACCATGATGCTAGACCAGAAAATAGGCAAGACAATAAACCAAACATTAGAGAATGTCCTCTCCCAAGCAATGCGCCTCTCTCTCTTCCTTATTTCGGCAACTGGTAACTGCAACTTCCTTCAATACTTGCACACTAGATGAGTGAGCTGAGTGTGTGTGTAAATGAGGCGATGACTTCCTTTATTTATACAAACTGGCAGGTGTTGAAAGGAGGTGTCTCTTCACTGGCAGGGTCGACTTCTCTTTTTGGGTGGTTAGAACCACTTTTATTTTGCCTGGGGCTGACTTCTTAATTTGTATATTACAATTAGGGTTTGACCAATCCGAAAAATGGGATTTGGTCAATTACAATGCTCGACATGATCAATCCATAAAAGGGGATTGATCTAATAAATAATATATATTTTATCTTTTACTTTATCCACAAAAGGGGATAAGAATATTCTTTGCAGTTACACAATATTTTAACACTCCCTCTTAACAAAAAGGATATTGTTTATCTTTTGATAGGTCACTGAATGTCATCATTAAATGAACAATATCATCAACTGGGCAACATCATCAATTGGGCAACATCATCTATGCGGATAACATGAGGCATCAATATAATCCCTTGGTCATCTGGCATCATGCGATCATGATCACTAACTAGTTTTCCATGAATCCCATATTAAAAAGTTTTGTTCTCTTTATCTTCGCGAGGAAGATACAATTTATTTCTTTCATCTTCAACAAAGATACTCTTTCTTATCTTCACAAGAGATATCTTATCTTCACCGCGAGGAGAGATGTCTTATCTTCTCATGAGTTTTTCCATTTCCTTTTATGTTCTCCCTTCTCTTGCTTGTCATCTATCTCACCCATCCACTAGGGTGGACTACTACCATAGCTTCACTCCTATTATTCCCACGCTTGAACTAGAGAAGCTAAGATGCTTGCTTGGGCAAGACTAGACTCCCTTTCCATGATCCACATGGGATCACAACACAACCTCAAGAGCCAACTAACAATTCCACATGGTCAAGATTTGTGTTCCAAGCTACTCAATCCTTGGCGGAGAGGATAGTATCACGCCCTTGGAGAAACATCCACACTCCTCTCTACAAGGGGGGTCACACCCCTCTCTACAAGGATATTCTAGCATGTCCATAGAGTATCCAAAGATCAACACTTGGGCCGAGGAGTCCAACCTTGAGTAAATTTCTCATTTCCCCTTCTCTCACAGTCTCTTCTCTTTCTCCTTCTCTGAGGTCTACGTGGGATTGCTTTCATTTCCTTCTCTAGAAGGGTCATTTATGGGATCGAAAATTTCTTGTGGTCAGAATAACCATGGTATAATGCCATGCCTTACCCATTTGTTAAGACGCAGATGGTCGATGATGGTGGAGTGGTGAGGATAGCTTTCATCTTGATCAAAAGATATGGGCACCATCCATCTACTTTCCCAACTACACCAAATCACGATCCTCCATTTCAAACTTCGGAGACATAACTCCCTCTTGAACCAAACTAACAGTTTCTAATCATCATCCTTAAAGTTTTCTTAAAGCATCACGGGTGCCTTCTTGGGTTTGAACCATTTATTTCTTCGACTTCATCTCGGGATCGACACATCACATCTATAAGAAGCGATGCGGGCAACCTCTGGATTATCTGCATCTCATAAACTATATCTAGGTATCCATCTTTCTCTTCATCTTGAACATTTCTTGTTTTGCATCTTTAGGAGCCCCCTGCTCCCATATAAATCTTACCGGATATTATGCGGGTCTTCTTGTCACCATATCATACGTGTTTCTCATGTTGTCTAACTTCTTTGTCACTCTCATGGTGATCATACATGAAATAAATATTCTATCTCTTTCTTTGATACTTCCTTCATAAGTATGCATAGATACTGAAGTAAAATGATGTTAATTAACATTATCACAAAAATCTAACTTGTAATGATAAGGTATTGAAGAAAACAAGATACTAAAATAAACATGAATACTTATCTTTTGTTTTGTGTGGGGGAGGCTCCACGGACTCCACCATTGCTATCTTTCTTCAAACAAACTATCTTCAACTTATAGTGCATAATCCATAATTTCTGCTAAAGCTTTCTTTTCTGCTAAAGCTTTCTTTGAGGGGAGGAGATTCCTCTTCTTTGCCACTTATTGCTTGATACTTTCTTTTCCCTTTTCCTCGGGACAATCATAAGAAAAGTGTCCCAACTTTTAACAATTGTAGCATCTAATCTTTGAAGCGTCATGTACTTATTTGGAACTCTTATGGAGTTAGCTTCTTTATTGTTCCTTCTGAAGGAAATTCTTTTATTCTTTTGAGCTATAAGAGCTTCCTCTTAGTCAACAATTAATCTCTTTTGTGCATAAGTCTAGATTTTTTGTGTGTGCAATCTGCCCATAACTATCAAACTTGGGTAACTTGCTTCTTGCACAAACTCCTTGTACAAAATGAATCCAAAATGTTAGGCCATTTTGGGGTTGTGGTTACAAGATTTTTGTCACTAATGGCATCTCTAATGGTTGCAAGATGATCTCTAGATCTGAGAAACTCTCATAAGATGGGATGTGACAGATTAGGTTTCCGGCTTTATATTACGAAGTTGATTTCTTAAGGAAAGATCCCAGCTAATGTCTTTGCTTTCCTTATAACTTGTTGAGTGCTTCACACATTTGCCTTGCCGATGCAGTAGTTCGGATATATGAGGATCACTTGATCCTTTATTGAATTTGACATGATTCTCTTTGTTTTCTTTTCATTCTTCTTATGCTTGGTCTTTTGCTCTTCTTCATTTTAGTTTTGAACACCCATTTGGAACATGTTACGGGAGATCATTTTAGGTCTCGAATCGCTATAACCCTATGAAAACAAGATTTGAAGTTTCTAGATCTTTCCAGCATGTCTTCTACCCTCATCTTGGTAGCCATTCTTCCCTTATAGTAAGCAGCAGAAGCCCTCCAGGACTATAGAAATAATAAAAAAATCAAATTTATTGGATCCAGAGAGCTGAAATACTACAAAAGATGTGTTGGTGGTAGTATGATGGTTTAATTAGGTTCACGAGAAAATTCAATTTTGACCCACTTGAAGCTGGACCAACCAGTTTACGAATTTGGTGCTTACGGTTTTGGTGCCACAGTTTCGAATTGCCAGTGCTTGTGAAACTATGTTTTCACTTTTCGAGAGATCTACTCGTTGAAAAGGTGCACTAAAGGTGCCAATGAGTTCCCTAGGTTAGTCTTTTCTAGATGATCTTTGAAATTTGGAATTCCTCTTTAATAAAGCCCTAATTTTCTTGTAAGACAACAATGAAGTTTTCTTTTGTGAAAGGTGCTAGCCCTAATTTTCTTATACGACAACAATGAAGTTTTTCTTTTTCCTGTGAAAGATGTTCTCTTCAGCGTACCTTCGATACCATGTTAAAGTTTCTGCTATTATTAAGTTACTTTCAATTTACTAGATAACCATAGCAAAGATAAGATCATTGAGAGAAACACAATCACAAGAGTACACAAGCATTTGTCCTGGGAAACGGGAAGAAAACTCAACAAAACTTCTTTAATATAGATTCAATAACCAAGTACAGCTCCAGAATACCTCTCTCTCTACGAGAGGCAAACTACCATGATGCTAGACCAGAAAATAGGCAAGTCAATAAACCAAACACTAGAGAATGTCCTCTCCCAAGCAATGCACCTCTCTCTCTTCCTTCTTTCGGCGACTGGTAACTGCAACTTCCTTCAATAATTGCGCACTAGATGAGTTAGCTGAGTGTGTGTGGGTAAATGAGGCGCTAGCTTCCTTTATTTATACAAACTTGCAGGTGTTGAAAGGAGGTGTCTCTTCACTGGCAAGGTCGACTTCTCTTTCTGGGTGGTTAGAACCACTTTTATTTTGCCTGACTTCTTAATTTGCATATTACAATTAGGGTTTGACCAATCCGCAAAAGAGGATTTGGTCAATTACAATGCCCGACATGATCAATCCACAAAAGGGGATTGATCTAATCAATAATATATATTTTATCTTTTACTTTATCCACAAAAGGGGATAAGAATATTCTTTGTAGTTACACAATACTTTAACAACCTCTTGTTGTCCTGAGAGGAAGAAGAAGAAGAAAGAACCAGAGGGGCCTGAGACAATTGCTACAACAACCATGGAGGACTTTGCTTCCAAATATGACAGGGAATTTTCTTTGGTTACCTTAATTTCCAGTGTCGGTAGCGGAGGATTTGGAGGTGATATCAGATGGATTGTGGATAGTGGAGCCTCTTTCCACATGATAGGAATCTGGCGAGTATTCCTTAATATCACAGAGACTGGTCCTGACCGACATGTGGTAAATGAAGGTGGTATGGCACGAGCTGTACGTGGAGTTGGGAGTGTTAGATTCCAACTCGAGTATGGAGGATTCTTGGAGCTTGATGGAGTTCTCTTTGTTCCAGGGTTGAGGGTTAACTTTCTCTCAATCTGAGCCTTGGAGGATGTAGGATATTGCGTATTGTTTAAGAGGGAACATGTCTTTATCTACAGGGAGGGAGTGGACCCAGTGGAACGACAACTGATCGGTAATCGGGTGGACATGTTGTATATGTTGTGAGGACAACCTTCAGTGTATGATTCAGCGTTGGATGAGGAGCATGAGGAGGCTCCTGAGACTACGGTGGTGCCAAGGATTTAGTCTTGCATTCCCAGAGAAGAGAGCGAGTCTCTTCCGAGCATTGGCAGGAGGCTCAACCAGTGTGATCGAACCAATGCTCAGGGTGAAGTGGATTCTCCTAGGAGCTTAGGGTTTTGGGTAGTTGCCAGGAGAAGATCTTCTAGTTCAAGTTCTGTGCAGGTGTTGAGGATGTCTCCAAGTTCAAAGGGAGCTCCTACTGACCATAGTGTGATGGAACCAGATGATAGTGATGCCAACAAGTACTTCTCTCGCTAAGAGGGAGTGTTAGCTTTTTAGTTCGGGAGGTACTTCACATGTTTTGTCTTGTATGTGAATGTAACCTTATGTTTACACTACTAGGCACTTAACTTTGTAATGGGTTTTTATAAAGTTGTAAAGTGGTTCTTTTATTAAAGTGACTTTTTAATAAAGTGTACCTTCTAATTTTAAAGTGACTTTATTTCATAAAGTGCACTTATGTAATAAAGCGAAATATACTTTAATATTTTTAGTGATTCATTTTGGAGGGAATGAATCATGACCCTTGATCTTGAAAAAGACAAGATTTGATCTTGGCCTTTGGATTTAGGGTTGGGGAAGGTGAAAAGACACTTTGGAGGGAAAAGGTCATTTTCACATTTATAAAAGAATGCATTGGGTAGTGTTCAAGACAACAACAATGAAGGGGATTGAAATAAATTTTTTGAGAGAGCTTGAGAGAGGAAAGTGAGCAGCTTGGTGGGCACATTTTCCAAGACAAAGTGGGCACAACTCTCAAGGGAATTTTATGTGTGAGTGTTGTTCTTATTCACTGTTGCTGGGTCGTATTGTAAGGATCTGTATAGTCCGTACAACAAGGAGATGGCACGATTTTTTAGGCAACCTTTTGGCATGAAAATCGAGGCTATTTTTTGTGGTTTTTCTTGCTATTGTTGGGCCGTACTGTGCAGGACGTACAACACTCTGTTGGTACATTTTTCTAGGCACAATTTTTGAGGCTATACAACTGTATGGATTTGGGCACGATTTTCAAGGTAGAATTTTGTGGGAACATATTTGGTGCTGTGAGGTATTTTTCTTGGCTGGAAATTGTGAGTTTGTTGCTGATATGTACTTTTCTGACGCTGAATAATAAATCTCTCTCTCTCTCTCTTGTTGGGTTTCCCCACATTGGGGTTTTCCTTGACATTTGCCTAAATTTCCGAGTTTTCGTGGGTTATTGAATCATGTCCATTGTGTTTATTTCTGCTGCATATTTGCTTAGCAATGTGTATTTCTGCTGATGGAAATTTCTGAATGTGGGTGTGAGACATTTCAGAGTTCATGCAAACAATTATCTCTAGGTTGCTAAGTGTTTAACAGAATATTAACTTGCTGATTTTTGTCACTAAATTTTACAATTAAATATTTTTAGTTTCTATTGAACTTGAAATTAACTATTTTATTTTATTATCGATAGATATTAGCACCAAAATTACTTATACGTTCCTCTTAAAAATATTTTAACGTAGTAGTTGTATGTATTTTAAAATTATAATTTTAAGAAAGTAGAGTATAATATATAACATAAATTTAAAACAAAAAAATTAGTAATTATATTATATTCTTGATACAATAGAACAACACTTTATAAGAATGAGTTTGCTTTCTTTTCAAGAGATTCAATGGTATGGAAAATATACAAAGGCTTTGCTTAATGAAGAATCGAATCAAAGTTATCAATACTCTTATGGCAAAATCAAAGATATGTAAGTTTAAGAATATATATATATATATATATATATAATCAAAATGAAATATATGTTATTGAGTATGTGAATTATTAGAAATATGTGGTTAATGGAGATTATAAAAAGATAATTATAAATTTATTAAAAATATCTTATACTCATTAAATTGATTATTTTCTTATTAAATTATATATATAATAAAAAATGAAATGTATAATTGTTACATTAAAACATAAAATATAATAAACTAGAATCTAGATTATTTAAATTTTATACAATCTGAGTGGGTCTAATGGTTAAGAACATGTGTTTCTTTTTAAGAGGTCATAAGGGTAGGGTATGTATACCTCTGTAGACTTTACTAGTCAAATCGTTGGGCGGAGGGAGCCCCTTGTTCCACAAATAAGGAGGTCTCATACACCAATTTGGTGTGACATAAAATATAATAAACTAGAATTTAGATTATTTAAATTTTATTTGTTTTTATTAATATTTAACATTAAACAAAAAAATTAACTTTATCTTTAATAACTTATTCATTTAAAAAAAAATGATTATGGATTATTATGGATTAAATTGAAATCTGTTTTCCCAAATACTTAGAGAGTTTCTTTTGATATTTCTAAAAAAAACTATGCTCTTCTTATGGATGGGTGTTAACTTCTTATCTTAACATGATTATATGTTTTTATGTCATTGAATTAATTTTTTTATAAATAAATTAACTTAATTTGAAATTATGTTAATTATATTTTTAATATATATTAAAATTAACATAATTTAATTAAATATATGATTAGTTAAGAATAAATTTAATTTTTAATTAATTTAATTTCAATTTTATATATTAATTAAAATAAATATAAACCAACCTCCTTGTATCGTGTGACATAGTGCATGTGATCACATACCAAGTGGCTATGATCCGAGATCTATCCTAGAGCTAAAGTTCACTAATGATAAACTATAGGGCAATCGTAAAAAGATAATGACGAATCATGTCCGACATACAATAATGGTGTGTGATACTAACGAATCCAATTTTGAAGTAACATATATTTGATTTCAAATTTTGATTTTACATAAACAAGTACAACGTTGTATTTTTTATTAAATAAATAAGTACAATGACATTAAATACAAGTTAAAGTGTTCACAATATGTTAGTTTTATAGATTTTTTTTTTTTTTTTTAAATCAAATATTTTGATGTGATAATTTTTATTAAAACCACATAAAAATGTTGTGGGCTAAATGTTCTACGAAATGACGATTTTCTCTAGGGATATTTGCTTGAAATCCGGCGAGAAATTGTTAGATTTGTAGATTTGAGTGATTATTTCTGTATAGTCTGAGTGCCTTAGGGTTTTCCAACATGCTGAATTCATTTCTACATTCAGAAATAGATTTTGAACAACAAAAATAGTGATGTGTAAATTTCTATCGTTGAATTCCAACAAAAAAAATCATTTCATAAAAGAGCTAAACAACGTCGATAAAAATATTCAATTCATTGTATTCAACCAATAGAAAAATAATTATTTCAAATTTTATAAATTAATAAAAATATTTTATAAAAATTAAAATTAAAATTAATAAAAAAAATTAACAAACTTTTAAAATCCTTATCCAATCTCAAACACCTAATTGAAAGTCAATACTATTTATCCAAAAAGAAGTGTATAAGTCAATCCTATTTCTCTAAAAAGAAATTGTAATATACACACCTTTAGGTAGGTATAAAAACCATGTAAAACTAATCATCTTTCTGGCTTACAAGTCCGTAATATCTTCTAGACCTTTTAAGGTATGGCAAAAACAAACACCTAGTATCTTCTAGGCCTTTAGGCTATGGCATAATTTTTATTTGTACCTATACTTAAGACTAATTTAAGGAACCAGGAAGAACTAAATATTATTAAACAACAATTTAGTTGTATTTGAATATTTATGAACTTTCAAAATATGTAATGTTAATAGTGAGTATTCACAAATTTTGAGAAAGAATGAAATGTATATTTTTCTTAACATTAACATTCACACATATATGTACTTTTTAAAAATCAAAATCAATATTATGAACAATATTAGATATTTGTTTATTAAAATTCTAGGTTATGCTTATTTTATATGCTAATTTATTTGTTTACATGAAGTTATATGAAAATATAGACTAATTTAAATATCTTGAGAGAGGAGGAAAATTTAAAGATATAGAAACTTTTTTAAAACACCAAGCATAGCATGACATATTTGATTGTTCATTATTGTGTTTATTACACACATCTACACAACATATCTCACAGAGGAGCGTTGATGGTGAACAATAACACATTCAACAAGCAACTATTTAACAATTAGCGTTGATGGTGAACAATAACACATTCAACAAGCAACTATTTAACAATTATGTTAGTAAGAGGGCCAGTTCTTTTGTGGACATCTCCCTTAACACAAGGATCATAGTATCTTGGAACTTATATGGTAAGTGAGAATATTATGAAGGTGATGAGCTATGTTTATAATAATGATATAGTTAATATAACACATTTATATAATACATCAAAACTGTAAGACTATAAATGTTTTTGTTTTCACATTTAGTTTATACAACTTGGACAATTGTGCTAAAAAAAATCCCCAATGAGTACATATTTACAAATTCTAATTCACTTTGAGCGATTTTGAAACATAGATTTTGCAAGAAAAACTAAAAATAAAAAGTTAAAAAGTTAAATTAGATTTTGATACCATAATAGATTGTCCTTAATGTGAATTTATTAACCTTTAGTAAATAAAGTTAAATTTGACATTAAATTGTTTCAAAATTGATTATAAATTCAAATATTTATGAAAGTTGCATAAAATTGTTATGAAAAATCTTCGAGATTGTCCTTAATGTGAATTTATTAACCTTTAGTAAATAAAATTAAATTTGACATTAAGTTGTTTTAAAATTGATTATAAATTCAAGTATTTATGAAAGTTGCATAAAATTGTTATGAGAAATCTTCGAGAGACATGGAAGTATTAAAGTATTAAAAGGGACACATTTCATTTTGACACCTTTAATAATTTCTTGATAAGAATGTAATGGAAGCTATGGTGATCGAGTGAAGGAAGGTGCACACTACACTCACTTTACCACAATTGAATTATGGAGGTGATCACATCATAATGAAGATTGCATTGGTGGTATGGAAGAAAGACTATGAATGCAAATCCAATCTATGCCCCCACTTTACAAAGAAGGGATTTGATTAGTAGATGATTTTGGAGAAATGACAATGTTTATAATTCCAATTCTATGGGTGCATCTATAGATATCACAATTGTTGATGCTTAAAAACGCAACAATGAATACTATGCTTGCAAATGATTTCCAAGCTCTATTATTTATTTATGTTAATAATAAACTAGTAGGTGGGACCCCCTTGTTAGACTTATGGTGTTATGGTGGATATGTTGCGCTTATCTTTTGTTTGCTTATGTGATGGTACCAACACAATATTCTACAGTTCATGTGTTTCAGATCATGGTTTAGAATGTTATAGTGATATATGTTGGTTGGATGATTAAAACATGGCACTAAATGGCTTCGATGAGCTCTCACAGAATATGTTAACACTGCCTTGTGGATGAAAGAATTATTATCAGTTTTGGTTTTGATATTGCATTAAACATGGCATTAAATGGTTAAATGATCTTGATAGAGGATAATAATGGAGCTCTTTTGAATAAAAGAACTATACTTGAGTTCCAATGTTATATTATCATGATAAAGCATGGGTGCTCTAGACCCTTGCTACTATGATTATGCACCTTGTTCAAATTTGATATATGGTTGCACATTGGTTATGTTCCTAGCACATTGTTATTTAAAGAAGTTGTTATTACCAAGGGGTGGCGCACTATGCAAAAGTGACATGGCGATGGATATTTGGTTGATTAATTGTTTAGTGCCATGGTGAATTGGCTTGGCTCGTACGTTGAATTGAATGAGGTTGGAAGGGAGAAGCGACATGCATTTACTACACGTCACTCAAACTCCCCTCAAGCCCGTCACCCTAGTCATTCTTGCATTTTGGTTTTGGCTCTGGTAGTTGTTGTTGTTCTGCCTTGTTCGGTCGTGAAGGAGATATAAATTCTTCTTTTTCCTCGCCCAAGATTTTTCCAGGTATGGGTTTCTTAGTCTTCCATTCATGATGGTTACTCTGCCCTTTGAATCAACTTTTGGCTCTGGATTGCTCACGGTCTGTGTGATTCTTAAGTTGTTATGATACTTTTGAACTGTGTATTGGTGTTTGCGTCTTTGGTTTCCCATGATGGTGGTTCCAGACTGTTGGCATTCTTAAAGGAAACAGTCGTGGTGCTCTTGCTGTGTAATCTTCGCATAGAATTGTTGAATAAAATTTGCGGTGGAGCCTGCTCGTTCATGGCTTGGGTTTTTGAGGTCTGGTCTCTCTATTGAAATTGATTATCATGGTTTTCCCAAGCTCTGAGCTTTGTAAGTACCCGTTTTATGGATTGTTAATACATGTCTCTGTTTTTAAGTTTGCTCGTGCTATGTTTGTCTCTGTGGCTAGTGTACATACATTATTTCGACCTTTGTGGTTTTAATGAGAACTGGTGAAAGATTAATGTGTTTTGTGCCTTGTCTTGGAAAAACCTTGAGCCGTTAGCTACCTTGCTATGCCCTCACTGACACAATGGTCTGGAAAACATTGCACAATATGAACTTGATGCCACCCAGAAGTTGATGGACGCATTTTCATGTTTTTGGTCGGGCGCGGGTTTGTGCTTAGTCACTCGTTTTACAGTGTTTATTAAAGGGATTGGATTCATTTCGTTTTCCTATTGGAATTTACAGTCTATCGTTTTGTTAACCCTCACAACCAAGAGCATTGTTACATGTTATGGTTCTGTGGTAAATTGTGAAAAGCACGAGCTGTCTACGCTATTCGAAGTCTTAACCCTCTGGTCAAACCACCTGTTCTTACCTTCCACTTGTTGTTTTAAACCCCAAATATGATATTCATATCGTTTTACTCTAGTCGATGGTTGATGGAGAACTGTGTGTGCTTGGTTGCTTGGACACAATTTTGGTTGTGTCCCTCGTTTGGAAATTCTGGAAGAAGTCTGTACACACTGATTTGTTTGACGCTTGGGCTTAGAATATTGAATGTTATTTGGTTCAATCGTTATGTTGGCTATATAAAGGGGTCACCTGTGTGTGAATTGTTTGAGGCCCGATTAAGAGTTATAATGTCCAATTGATTGCTTTGGACAATGTTTAAATAATTGATGGATACAAATAGTTATAAATATTGTGCATGTTCCTGTTGGTTTAAAGATTAAATATTGAGTTAATGGTTGTGTCTCAAAGGGTTATTGTGGTTCCTCGTTTCAATTGCAATGCTTTTTGTAATGACTGTCATGTAATGATTATATGAATACAAAGGTTTTTGTAATGAAATAGTTATGGGCATATAGATTATTGTTTGGAATCCAACAAGGAAATTTGTCAAAGGAAGTAACAATTTAAATTGTGATTTTGAAAAGTGAATAATGTTGAACTTTGAAGGTCAGAACAAAGATATGTTTGATTGCATGTTTTGATTTATTTTCATTTGAATAGTATCCATATTATTTCCATTTCATTATACCACTTTTCGCTCATTACATTCCCCTCATAATCCCAATTTCATTTATGGCATCCCTGTTCTGTGAAATAAATTAAAAAGGAAGTCTGTGTAAAAGAGACAAAGAATAATACAACAAGGATTGGCGAATGATATTTTGGTATTTTATTACATAGTTAAATTGTTTAATTAATTTTTGAACATTATTCGTGTATTAATCCCCTGTCATTATACCACTTTTCGCTAATTACACTCCCTCCATATGTCCCATGAACCCTATCAACCCTTGTTCATTTGACGATTATTAAATGGTTTGTTATCGATGGACTTGCATGTACCTCGTGTCAATTCTTGAGCCAATTTTTTATTCATGTAGTAGAGTGCCATGCATGGTTTATTAAGAGGTGCATTACTGACGAACTGCTGCTACAAGATGAGTTTCTTCAGTAGGGGCAGCCATGGCATAAACAAAAGAGGCAGGGGAAATTGGAACCGAAGGCCTAGAAGGCCTAGATTTTTCGTCGATTTTGATGTTGATACCCAAGAATTGAACCAAATGTTCCAAGCTAGGTTCTTTAACTGGATTGGTCATGGAATAGTACACCCTTGGCTAGAAAGATCTCCTTTCTAGCCTCATAACATGATTGGCATTCTTGTTCCTCCACATGTGTCATTGCAACCAGAAGTCCCTGCAAATGATGGATGGAAAGAGTTTGTCAACCCTACTGTCTCTCACCATCGTGGCTAGCCCAATATGTCATTTTCTCTCCCACCACTTGTCAATCCTAATGTCCAGATTGCCCGTGCTAATTCTCTTGTTCAATATTCACATGCTAGTAAAAGACTAAAAACTGAGGTTCCCCAACCCGTGCAAGATAAAGGAAAAGCAACGACCTCCCCTTCTTCTCCCTCTGATGATTCCTCAAAATCTGTGTCTTACCACATGCATTTGAAGGATGATTGTTCCCATGTTATCATCAATATTCATCCCCAAGAGTATAACCAACCACGAGCTACTTACGAGAAATCAAAGGGAGACAACAGTGAAAAAAGAAAAATTTCTTCCCAGAGTGGCAAGTATGGATTTTAGATTATGTGTTTTTATGATTTGAGTTGATGAAGACAGTGTTACTGTTTTTCAAAATTTTGGGACAACAAGCTCTGTTTTGGTATTTTGTGGATCATATGGATCATATGGATGATGTGGATATTTATATATTTTTTGGATATGATGTAAATTATTTATGATATTTAAAATATCCAGTTTTGAGGATATTTAAGGGAGCTACAAGTGTGGCAGGTGATTTAAATGATTATCCTTTTTGTGTTATATTTTATGATTTGAAAAGAAGATATTACAAGAGTCACAAGGGGTCCCACTTACCTAGTTATTATTAATTAAAGACCCTTAACTATATTATTATTATTTATCTCTCCTAAAATAATTAGTTAAGTCAAACTAACTTAACTAAAGAAAGTAGTTGAACTACTTCAACTTATTTGGAAAGAATAAAAACTAAATGAGAAGAAAAAACAAGGGGATAATAGAAGGAGAAAGAAAGACTAAGGTTTTCTCTTTTGGTTTCATAAGATAGTTTCAGTTTTCATTCATTCTTGAGTTTATTCAAAGCCTAATTCTCTTTGTGACAACAAGGTCTTATTGCAGACAACAAGGTTCAAGACTGAACCAAACCTTTCGGACACTTGTTTTAGAGGTGTTGATCCATCCTTGATAGTATGTGTATTCTTTTATGTTTGTGAATTAAGTTTCATGGCTGATAAAGAATATCTTACAAAGTCAAATTGGCAGTAGTTTGTGGCAAGTTGATCCAGATTATAAATTTCAGTTTTTCTTGATTGTCAGAGTCTTTTTGTATGGTGTTCATCGAGGATCTCTAAATTATACTTTGGTCCATGCCCTCACATGGGTTTTGTAAAGAGAAAAACACTTTTGATATCTCAGAATGAAATAAATCAAATTACTATTCTTTCTTATATATGTGTATTGATGACTTGGTTACTTTTCGCTTTTTGATCTCCATGTTTACTTTCTGTAATCTATGTATATTTCATAAAGTTATATAAACTTTATTTTATATTGCAACATTCTTTTCATTAATAAATCAACCTTAATCGTAGTAACTAATACTTACAGATTGATAGAATATTTTTGGAGGCTATAAAACCTAGGTTGACATTCCTGACTATCTTGTCCTAGCCAGGCAAGATTTGAAAATGATTGAGTAAGGTAACTCATAACTTTTTCTCAACACTTATTTGGAGACCATAATGGGGAGATCTTCCATATCTCTCTAGTTGATTGTATTCGTGATTATCATTGAATATTTTTTATTTTTATTTTTTATTCTTTGACTATTTTCTTTTCCTCATGACAATATCTGTTACAAGGCAGTGCAATATTGAGCCCAGTCTTAAAGACCAAACCATCATTTATTTAATTTTATTCAATACCATCTTAGAAACCACTGATACCTGGGTTGATCTTGAACTCTTGTGGGAAGTAATTGAAAAATACATAAGTGTTAGAGAACGTGGGGAGGCCAGGCAAAGGCAACGTAGGAATCAACTGTAGCTCTCTTTTTCCTAAAAAGATTTGATCTTTTTTTTCGTGTCCTTAAATCCTCACATCTCTAGGAGAAGAAGAGGATTGTATCCTGAAATCACTCCTATCGCTGAAATAGGAAGGAGAAACATTGTTTTGTCAACCCAACAAGGTACTCTAAGGAGAACTGAATAGGAAGAAGAAACGTTGTTTTGTCAACCCAACAAGGTATTCTAAGGAGAACTTTGTCTAATTCAACTAGTTCGTCTTTCTCACCCTTTCCCATCATTTAAAAAATGGAATTTGTGGATGGCACTAGTGGCACTGAAGGTGCTTCTTCATCTCTACCTTCAGCCTCGTCAGTAATTGGTAGTTTGTATAGCCATCAGGTCCATGCCCAATCTACTACCAACCCCACCAAGTTCATAAAGAAGTATTTACTTTTTCAATTCGAGGAAGATGCTACTACTTCCCCATGGCATGTATCCTCCCCTTTAAACCTAGCACCTGCCACTTATCTGCTACCAAAATTTAAAGAACATCTTCCTAGGTTTTCAGGAAATAAAACAATCACTACAAATGAACACTTGGTGGCATTCTCTAATGCCTATCACAATATAGGAGCTAATGACAATGATAGTTGTATGCGTCTGTTTTTCAACTCTCTCAAAGGGAAATCAACAACATATTTCTTCGATATCCCTCCCAAGATTCTTTCCACTTGGGAAGAGTTAGTTTACTGGTTCAAATCCACTTATGGGAAGTATAAGAGTCCAACCGAACAATTATGGGAATACAATAACATTGCGTACATAGACGATGATACTATCAAGTCTTTCAACCTACATTTCACCAAGTTGTATAATCAAATTCCTGAACTTATTCGCTCCCAGAACTAAGCTGCTTTTATGCATTACTACAATGCTCTACCTTCCCCTTATCATCATAGGCTTGAAGAAAAATCTATTGACAATCTTAGTTCCGCTCTGCATACTTGTCTAGAGTATGAAGAACAATTGGAAAGAACAGGTCTTCCCAAGGGAGATTCAATTAAACAAATGAAAATGTCTGCCCTCTTACAACTTGTACATGATATGAATAATCAGATGATAGCATATGAGCGAAAGGGAAATGTACCTTCACTTACTCCCGGGGCCTCATCTTCTTCTTCACCATATTTTAGGAATCCCAATGAAAAGAACTTTCAACCCAAAGCCATCATGCCTCGCAGTTGGTGTAACTTTTGCGAGGAATGTCATGAGAAAAGTACTTGTGAGGTAAAGAAGAGTGCCAGAGATAAAATATTTAGAAAAAGGATTAAAACTACCATTGTTGTTCTATATTGGGAAGAACCAGAGGATTTCATGATCATAAACACTAGGAATAAACCCTATGCTTCAAAAGGAAAATATGATCCCCCTCGTACTTCTTCTAACCCAAGATCATATTCGCAAGATGGTATTGAACAAGTTACTAAAACTCCTGACAGTCAAGGAATTCCCTCCCCTCTTCCCTCATCCAAATATAACATTCTCAACCAATTGGATAATATCAAGGTTGATACTACTCATATGGACATGATTGTTGTCCCTGAGCAACAAAAGCATATAACAAATTTCATGGAAGGAAAATCTTCCACCATGGCCGATCTCTTTGAAGAGGTAAAAGAAGAGGATTATAGTGTAAATAAAGTAGGTGTAAACAGTTTTAGACACCCTATAAAAAATCCCCCATTTTTCATTTCTGTAAAGATTATGGACAAAATAGCCCATTGTTTCCTAATTGACGATGGTTCGGGTCCAAGCGTAATGTCGAAAATTATTATGCAATAGCTAGGCTTATATTGTACTAATGAAAATTCTAGAAGCATGCTCTCATATAGTAGTCTACAAAAATCGACTATGGGAAAAATCAAATACGTGACTTTGGTTCTGTGCGCACATCCTGAAATCAGGACAACCCTTAATATCCAGGTAATTGGCATGCCAATAAGTAATTATTCTATCATCTTAGGAAGAGAATAGCAAGCCTTGACAAGTGGATATATTTCACTTTATGGGACACACTTATCCGTTCCTCGGAATGGAAATAATATCATAGTCCTAAGGGAAGGAAGAATCTCACCGTACATAGAAAGTATTTCACATCCTAATGTAAACTATGTCGAGGAGGATTTATGAGTGTACTCCATCTTTGCATATGAAGATAACACTAACCTGAAACAGATTGATTTGGAGGATGGCATGTGGCACATGCACTTTGATGGCTCATGCTCCAACGAAGGTAATGGAGTTGGCATTATCTTGTACTCACCTTTAGGTAAAATTCACAACTTTTCCTATAGGTTAGAATTTGCTTGCACAAACAATGTCACCGAATTTGAAGCATTATTGCTAGGCATTGAGAATGCCTATAATTTGTGTTGTGGACACCTTATAATTTTTGGAGACTTTGAGCTTGTTGTGAAACTTGTACGTAAAATATATTCTCCTAGCAACAAGTTAATGAAAAGCTACACCCAAACTGTTTAGATGCTTATCTCGAACTTATTATCATTTAACATCACTTATGTTAAAAGGGAATTGAATTCAATGGATGACAGGTTAGCTATTTTTGCAGCCTCTCCTACCTGAAAACTTCTGCCACAAAGACCTAATTGTACTTTTCAATCATTATATCATCCTCATATCCATGAAAATCTAGAGTCATGGTAGGTCTTCCCTAGTGATGAAAGCATCTGTGCTTTCATACAAAATGAACCATATAAGCCCAAACAGATTATATCCATGGAAAATAACAAAATTCCGAAGGGCTTGAATCCTAAAAAGTTCATTTTCATCGAGTAATGTAGGAAAAAAAGAAAAGCATAAAGAAGAGGAGTCAAAAAGGAAAGTGTGTGAAGCCATTTCCTTGAACATTGGAACACCCGATTCCCCCAAAAATGTTAATATAGGTGCCCAATGTATTGATGAAGAAAATTTGAAATTCACTGAGTTACTTCGTGAATTTCAAGATGTTTTTACTTGGTCTTATAAGGATCTTCGTGGTTTTGATCCTTCTCTTATACATCACGCCATTCCTATCAATGAGGGTATAAAACCAGTTAGGCAAAAACAAAGACCCATTAAACCCACACTTGAAGCTACTATTAGGAAGGAGTTGGAAAAACTCTTGAAAGCTGAGATAATTTTTCCTATTAAGTATTCCGAGTGGGTTTCCAATTTGGTTCTCGTTTGGAAAACAACTGGTCAGATTCGACTGTGCGTTGATTTCTACGCATTGAACAAAGCGAACATAAAAGAGCATTTTCCTCTCCCAAATATGGAAATGATTTTGCAGCAAGTTGCAGGGTCACAAATGATGTCCTTGATGGTTTTTTTGGTTATAATCAAATCAAGGTAAAAATTATTGATAAATAAAAAACCACTTTCACTACACGTTGGGGCACATTTGCTTATGAATGCATGCCTTTTGGTTTATCTAATGCAGGTTCCACCTTCCAAAGAGATATGCAAATAACGTTTGATGATCTAATTGGTAAAATTATTCAGATTTATCTTGATGACTTGACTGTATATTCAAAGAACCAATTGGATCATTTTGGTCATCTTAGAAAAGTTCTCATGTGATGCAGAAAGTTCGACATTTATTTAAATCCTTCTAAGTCTATTTTCAATGTTACCAAGGGAAATATCCTTGGGCATATTGTTTATGATTTGAGAATAAGCATAGATCCCAAAAGGATCACTGCTATTCTGAACCTTCCTGCCCCCACTTCCAAAAAGGAGGTTCAAGCCTTTATGGGCATTATCAACTTTGTCTGTAGATTTGTTCTTGTTTTTGTTGTAATGGTCAAACCAATTCAAAATATTCTCAAGCAAGATCAGTCCTTTTCTTGGAATGAAGACATCGAGAATGATTTTATAAGGATTAAGAAGGCAATTCATTCCGCAACAGTTTTGGCAAAACTAAATTTTGAGAAATACTTTATTATATACACTAATGCCACAGAAGAAGCTGTTTCTACTATTCTTATACAATGTGATGACCAGAATAATGAAAAACCAATAGCTTACATGAGTCAAAGCTTATCAAATGATGAATTCAAATATTCTTATATTGAAAAACATGATTTTTCTCTTGTTAAAGTCGTGGAGAAATTTCACCACTTTATCTTAGGTAAGCATATATTGGTAAAAGTCCCTTTGTCTGCTGTCAAGTTTTTTCTCTCACAGACTTATCTTTCAGGGAAGCTTGCACATTGGCTTGCCAAGATCCAGGAGCATGATTTAACCGTCATGACTTCAAAAACGATTAAGGGACGAGACTTAGCCCTTCACTTGGCTCAACATGCTGAAGAAAGTGAATAAATTGGCGAACAAGATAATCCTCTTTCAACACTATTTTACATTGATAGTCAAATCCTTCCTATAGTTGAACATCCATGGTATAAAGATCTTGTGTATTACTTGCAAAATCAGAAATGTCTAGATAGCTTAGATACTCATCAAAGGAGAAGGCTCTGTCTTGAGTCTTCCAGATATGTTATTTTAGGAGAATTCTTATTCAGGAGATATGTTGATGGTATATTACTTTAGTATGTGAATAATGAGTAAGCACACAAATTGTTACAAGAAACCCATGGATCTCCATATTCTGTTATTCATGTGGGTGGCCACTTTTATGCTAAAACTACTTCTTTTAAAATCATCAGAAAAGGTTATTATTGGCCTTCAATTTTTCGAGATTCTTATAACTTTTCAAGATCTTGTGACAAGTGCCAAAAATTCACTTGGAAAGAACATCTTTATGCCATGCCCCTGCAATGTGTCCTCGATTTTTCTTTTTCGAAATGGGGTCTAGATTTTATTGGTCCCATTAATCCTCCATCTTCAACAGGGCAGGTTTTTATGTTGACAACCACATATTATTTTACAAAATGGACTGAAGTTGTCCCACTTAAACATTCATGGGATGAACATGCTATTTCTTTCCTTGAAACTAATATTTTCTCCAGATTTGACATTCCTTTAGAAATTATTACAGACAATGGTCCCACTTTCATTTCTGCTAAGCTGACACAGTTTCTAGCTAAGCTGGGAGTCAAACATTTTACCTCATCATCTTATTACCCTCAAGGAAATGGGAAAGCCGAGTCTACTAATACGAATTTGGTTAGAATTATCAAGAGGCTCATTGAAGATAAGCCTCATCAATGGCACACCCTCCTCACTTACGCCCTTTGGGAATATAACACTACTACCGAGATAAGCATAGGTTTCACTCCCTTTCAGCTTGTTTATGGTCAAGAAACTATTCTTCCTACCGAGATGTAACTTTCTTCTCTACGACTGATGCTACAAATCGAAGAATTAAATTCTTCTAATGTCTCTCAAAGGATAAATGCACTGTTAGCTTTAGAGGAAAAAATGATGTTTGCCTTGGATAACATAAAGAGAAGACAACAAACCATAAATAAATATTTCAATAAAAGAGCAAAAGCTGTCAGATTTAAGGTAAATGAGAAAGTCTTGCTTTGGGATTCATCCCATGCTGATAGAGAAAGACATTCAAAGTTTCAAAAATTATGGCTAGGTCCTTTTAAAATCGCTTTTGTCCTGGTGCCAATTCTTATCTTCTAAAGGACTTGAAAGAGCGATTATTTTCCTATAGTACCAATGGTTCCCACTTGAAACACTATGTGGAACCAGTTTGAGAGTTAAAACACTGCATGGAGGTTACTTATGTATTATAATTTTCTGTTTCACTGCTTTGATTTTGTTTTGTTGTTTTTATTTTTCTACTGTTTTTCTTTTATTAATTTCTTACCTTTTCAGAAATAAAATATGGATCAATTTTTCCACAACGATGTTATTTTGTAAGTATTGTTAATCAATAAAAATCAAGTACACAACTGTCATGATGTGCCCCTTGTAGACATCAATGAAATTTCTCTCTGCTTCCAATAAAACTGTTAGATAGATAATTTGATTTTCATCCCTACTTTATGTCTTCCCTTTCTTCCCTCCACCCTGAGATTCAAAAAGAGCGCACCAAAAGTTTTTCTCCTTTAAACAATAAACCCTTTCATTGTGATTAATATAATGTTATGAATACAAGAATAAACCCCTCATACGTAACACTTTTCATGAGTTATTCCCAAAGTCCCGAATCATTTTTTCCCTTAAACCGCCTCACTTCCCCTATTGCATAATCATTCTGATATATAATTCCTTGATCTACTGTTCACCCGGTCTACAAAACCAGACATTCTGAGTTCTTAATCTATTGGAAACAGATTTCCCTTTGGATTTGACAGTTTGTTGACGCTTAAAAATGCAACGATGAATACTATGCTCGCAAATGATTTCCAAGCTCTATTATTTATTTATATTAATATTAAACTAGGAGGTGGGACCCCCTTGTTAGAATTATGGCGCTATGGTGGATTTGTTGCACTTATATTTTTTTTTCTTATGTGATGGTACCAACACAGTCTTCTACAGTCCATGTGTTTTAGATCATGGTTTAGAATTTTATAATGATATATGTTGGTTGGATGATTAAAAGATGGCACTAAATGGCTTCGATGAGCTCTCACGGAATATGTTAAGACTGCCTTGTGGATAAAATAATTATTATCAGTTTTGGTTTTGATATTGCATTAAACATGGTGTTAAATGGTTAAATGATCTTGATAGAGGATAATAATGGAGCTCTTTTGAATAAAAGAACTATACTTGAGTTCCAATGTTATATTATCATGATAAAGCATGGGTTCTCTAGACCCTTGCTACTATGATTATGCGCCTTGCTCGAATTTCATATATGGTTTCACATTTGTTATGTTCCTAGCACATTGTTATTTAAAGAAGTTGTTATTACCAAGGGGTGGCGCACTATGCAAAAGTGACATGGCAATGGATATTTGGTTGATTAATTGTTTAGTGCTATGGTGAATTGGCTTGGATCATACGTTGAATTGAATGAGGTTGGAAGGGAGAAGCGACGTGAATTTACTTCACGTCCCTCAAACTCCCCTCAAGCCCACCACCCTATTCATTCTTGCATTTTGGTTTTGTCTCTAGTGGTTGTTGCTGTTCTGCCTTGCTCGGTCGTGAAGGAGATATACAGTCTTGTTTTTCCTTGCGCAGGGCTTTTCCAGGTATGGGTTTCTTACTCTTCCATTCATGATGGTAACTCTGCCCTTTGAATCAACTTTTGGATCCGGATTGCTCGCAGTCTGTGTGATTCTTAAGTTGTTATGATACTTTTGAACTGTGTATTGGTGTTTGCATCTTTGGTTTTCCATGATGGTGGTTCTGGAATGTTGGCATTCTTAAAGGAAATAGTCGTGGTGCTCTTGTTGTGTGTAATCTTCGCATAGAATTGTTGAATAAAATTTGCAATGGAGCGTGCTCGGTCATGTCTTGGGATTTTGGGGTATGGTCTCTCTGCTGAAATTGATTATCATGGTTTTCCCAAGCTCTGAGCTTTGTGAGTACCCTATCTATGGATTGTTAATACATGTCTCTGTGATTAAGTTTACTTGTGCTATGTTTGTCTCTGTGGCTAGTGTACACTCATTATTTCGACCCTGTGGTTTTAATGAGAACTGGTGAAAGATTAAAGTGTTTTGTGCCTTGTCTTGGAAAAAACCTGAGCTATTAGCTACCTTGATATTCCCTCACTGACACAGTGGTATGGAAAACATTGCACATTCTGAACTTAATGCCACCCAGAAGTTGATGGAAGCATTTTGCATGTTTTTGGTCAGGCACGGGTTTGTGTTTAGTCACTCATTTTACGGTGTTTATTAAAGGGATTAGATTCATTTCGTTTTCCTGTTGGAATTGACAGTCTGTCATTTTGGTAACCCTCACAACCAAGGGTATTGTTACATGTTATGGTTATGTGTTAAATTGTGAAAGGCATGAGCTGTCTGTGCTATTCAAAGTCTTAACCCTCTGGTCGAACCACCTGTTCTTACCTTCCACTTGTTGTTTTCAACCCTAAATATGATATTCATATCATTTTACTCTAGTCAATGGTTGATGGAGAAATGTGAGTGATTGGTTGCTTGGGAATGATTTTGGTTGCGTCCCTCGTTTGGAAATTTTGGAAGAAGTTTGTACACATTGATTTGTTTGAATCTTGGTCTCATAATATTGAATGTTATTTGGTTCAATCGTTATGTTGGCTATATAAAGGGGTCACCTGTGTGTGAATTGTTTGAGGCCATATGAAGAGTTATAATGTCCAGTTGATTGCTTTGGATAATGTTTAAATAATTTATGGATACAAATGGTTATAAATACTATGCATGTTCTTGTTGGCTTAAAGATCAAACATTGAGTTAATGGTTGTGGCTCAAAGGGTTATTGTGGTTCCTCATTTTGATCGCAATGATTTTCGTAATGACTTTCATGTAATTATCATATGAATACAAAGGATGTTGTAATGAAATAGTTATGGGCATATAGATTATTGTTTGGAAGCTAGCAAGGAAATTTGTCAAAGGAAGTAACAATTTAAATTGTGATTTTGAAAAGTGAATACTGTTGAACTTTGAAGGTCGGAACAGAGATATGTTTGATTGCATGTTTTGATTAATTTTCATTTGAATAGTATCCATATTATTTCCCTGTAATTATACAACTTTTTTCTCATTACATTCCCCTCATAATCCCAATTTCATTTATGGCATCCCTGTTCTGTGAAATAAATTAAAAAGGAAGTTTGTGTAAAAGAGACAAAGAATAATACAACAAGGATTGGTGACTGATATTTTGGTATTTTATTACATAGTTAAATTGTTTAATTAATTGTTGAACAATATTCGTGTATTAATCCCCTATAATTATACCACTTTTCGCTAATTACACTCCCTCCATATGTCCCATGAACCCTATCAACCCCTGTTCACTTGTCGATTATTAAGTGGTTTGTTATGGATGGACTTGCATGCACCTCGTGTCAATTCTTGAGCCATTTTTTGATTCATGTAGCAGAGTGTCATGTATGGTTTATTAAGAGCTTCATTACTGATGAATTTCTGCTACAAGTTGAGTTTCCCAGTAGGGGCATCCATGGAAGAAATAACATAGGCAAGGGAAATTGGAACCGAGGGCCTAGAAGGCCTAGATTTTCCATCCATTTTGATGTTGATCCCAAAGAATTGAACCAAATGTTCCAAGCTGGTTTCTTTAACTGGATTGGTCATGGAATAGTACACCCTCAACCAAAATGACCTCCTTTCCAGCCTGATAACATCCCTGGAATTCTTGTTCCTCCACATGTGTCCTTCCAATCAGAAGTCCCTACAAATGATGGATGGAAAGAGATTGTCAACTCGTCTGTCTCTCACCATCGTGGCTGGCCCAATATGCCATTGAATCTCCCACCACCTGTCAATCCTAATGTCCATATTTCCTGTGTTGATTCACCTGTTCAAGCTTCAAATGCTATTAAAAGTCTAAAAACCGAGGTTCCCCAACCCATGCAAGACAAAGGAAAATGAACAACCTCCCCTTCTTCTCCCTCCGATGATTCCTCAAAATATGTGTCTTCCCACACACATTTGAAGGATGATTGTTCCCATGTTATCGGTGATATACAACCCCAAGGGTCTAACCAACCATGGGCTACTTCCGAGAAATCAAAGGGAGACAACAATGAAAAAATAAAAATTGCTTCCCAGAGTGGCAAGTATGGATTTTAGATTATGTGTTTTTATGATTTGAGTTGATGAAGACAGTGTTACTGGTTTTCAGAATTTTGGGACAACAAGCTCTATTTTGGTATTTTGTGGATCATATGGATCATATGGATGATGTGGATATTTAAATATTTTTTGGATATGATGTAAATTATTTCTGATATTTAAAATATGTAGTTTTGAGGATATTTAAGGGAGCTACAAGTGTGGCAGGTGATTTAAATGATTATCCTTTTTGTGTTATATTTTATGATTTGAAAAGAAGATATTTATAGGAGTCACAAGGGGTCCCACCTACCTAGTTATTATTAATTAAAGACCTTTAATTATATTATTATTATTATTTGCCTCTTTTAAACTAATTAGTTAAATCAAACTAACTTAATTAAAGAAAGTAGTTGAACTACTTCAACTTATTTGGAAACAATAAAAGATGAATGAGAAGAAGAAACAAGGGGAGAATAGAAGGAGAAAGAAAGACTGAGGTTTGCTCTTTTGGTTTCATAATATAGTTTCAGTTTTCATTCATTATTGAGTTTATTCAAAGCCTAATTCTCTTTTTGACAACAGGGCCTTATTGTAGACAACAAGGTTCAAGACTGAACCAAACCTTTCAAATAATTTTTTTAGAGGTTTTGATCCATCCTTGATAGTCTGTGTATTCTTGTTTGTTTGTGAATTAAGTTTCATGGCTGATAAATAATATCTTGCTGAGTCAAATTGGTAGTAGTTTGTGGCAAGTTGATCCAGATTATAAATTTCGGTTTTGATTGATTGTCAGATTCTTTTTGTATGTTTTTCATCAGGTATCTCTAAATCAGACTTTGGTTCATGCCCTCACATGGGTTTTGTAAAGAGAAAAACACTTTTGATATCTTAGAATGAAATAAATCAGATTTCTATTCCGTCTTATATATGTGGATTGATGACTTGGTTACTTTTCGCTTTTTGATCTCCATGTTTACTTTCTGTAATTTGTGTATATTTCAGAAACTTATACAAACTTTATTTTATATTGCAACATTCTTTTCATTAATAAATCAACCTTAATCCTAGTAATTAATACTTACAGATTGAGAGAATATTTTTGGAGGCTATAAAACCAAGGGTGACATTCTCGACTATCTTGTCCTAGCCAGGCAAGATTTGAAAATGATTGAGTAAGGTAATTCATACCTTTTCCTCAACAACAACCATTTTTCTCTTGTGTTTTTTCTCCACCCGATGAACTAGTAATTCGAATAGTAGAAAATTTAGGATCGTTAGGATCTAGCATTGGGGTTAAAGTGTATGCTTGTGTTGGTGGTGTTGATATGATGGCATAATCAATAGCTCTAGCCAAAAGTAGTCATATTTTGGTATAAAATCTAGGGAATCTTTTAGATTAGTTATAAAATACCAAGAATTTTGATCTACATATGATCCAAGATAGACAATTATATAAATTTTCATATATTTTGGTACTTTATGGGTGGAAAATTTGGAGCTATTGGCTCGCAGGGCTCATTTTYCGGGTAGCTCTTGCTTTGGTGATTTAGGTCTAGAAACTTCTAGACCATGTTTGAGACCTTAAACGATCACTTTTAGGGTCATAAATTTGTGAATGGCGTTCTCAACCTCTCTATGTTGTTCTACTGATAAAGAGTTTTCACATAACACAAATATCACCTCAATTGGAATTTGTATGCAGAAGTTATGCCTCCTACAAGTTGACATATCATGTTGACCACCTTAAGCCTCAATGCATGCCACACTAGCTCACATTTCTCCCACATTTGGAGCTAGTCATGTGTGGAATTTCAAGAATATTATAGAGGGTCCAAAACCCTAACCCTAATTAGGAGTTGAGTCATGCAAAAATCCTAACCGTAACCCTATAAGAATTTCAAGCCACGTTAAACATTGGGCCAATAGGAAAGGAAGGGGTTCCATTATCATTGTATTGTTTTTGTTCCATGGTTGAGAATAACATATAGGAATGATATATTAAAGAACAAAAAAGGAAGTAGAATATCTTGTAGTATCCATTCAGTCCATAGTGTCCAAGGAAACTCCATAGTAAGTTCATTTTCTTTGTACTTACATTTCATAACCGAGCAGAAAAGAGAAAGGGCATAGGCATCACCTTTACACTAGTTTTTTTTCATATTGAGTTTTCCCAAGGTGCATCTTGTATTCTTTGTAGTGATGGTGTGTGATTTTTTAATCTTATTTCATTTTAGTTTTAGTGTTTTATGTGCCATGCTAGTAATATTAAATTTGAATCTAAAGAAAATAACTACGTAATAAGAGAATTCATAATATTCTAAAATCTATTGGGATGAACTATTCTAGTGGAATATCCCTGGTAATTTACAAATCATATTGATACTAGAGTAGGAGAATATGGGTAAGAGTAAAGGACAACCAAGTGATTCTAAGAAAAAATAACACCAATATGTTTCCAAGGAGGGAAAGAAGAAGTGGAAAGGAAAAGGACAAGAAGAAAACAACCATCACACATCAATGCAAGGATCCAAACAACCATAGTAAACATTGTAATATTGATGATTGTACTAAATATAAGTGTTATAAGCCACATATAGAGTTGAATCCGAAGGACCACAAGAAGGATGCCAATATGAACTTGTTTTTCATAGATTCAAGGAACCAGATAGAGAGAAACTCAAAATTCAAATGTTGATGAGAAGATTGTCTGCACTATAATGTAGAATGAAATGAACATGAGTAGCCTCTATCCCAAGGAAGAAAAGGATATGACTAAACTCTTCCATATTAATATCTAGGTCAAGAAGGAAAACATGGATGCTCTATTTGATTCTGGTTCACAATCCAACCTCGTAGTAGAATGTTTRGTATTCAAGCTTGGATTGGAAGTTCATGAAAATCCTCACCCACATCCATTGGGTTGGGTAAATATTGATGTATAGCTCAAGGTCACTACATAATGTAAGATCAATTTTTTTATAAGTGCAAACTATATTGATGAAGTGGAGGTAGATGTAGTACCACTTGATGTGTGTGGTGTAGTGTTTGGAAGCCCCTACATGTACATGAGAGATACAATCTTCATGAGGAGAGAAAACTTGTACCACTTGATCAAGGATGGTAAGTCGTTCATCAACATTGCACATAAGTAAATCCAAGTTCTCTCTGAGAAGTGCTAATCAAGAAAATAAATTAATCAATTCTATTTTGAACTTTGTATTACTCTTCTTAAGAGAATTAATTGAGAGAAGAATCAATAAAGGTAAAGGCATGTATGGAGGGATGTACTAAATATAAAAATTGTTAGGTGGAGGAGTGTTTGCAAGCATACAAAGAAGTGTTCTAGGAGCCTAATGGTTTCCACCTAAGAGGGAAGTGGAGTATAAGATATAATTTTTGCATGACTCCCCCTTTCCAAACATTGGGTTGTACATACAATCCATCCTATATGTGGATGACGTGAAGAAATAATTGTAGTAATTATTTGAGTAGGGAGTAATTTGACTAGGAACCTCACCCTATGGATCACTTATCATCATAGTACAAAAGAAGGATGGGATGTAGAGAATGCGTATTCACTACAAAACATTGAATAATATCACCTCCAAGAACCAATACCCTCTACCCAAGATCAATGACTTGCTAGGTTAGTTGCAGGATGACAAATACTTAACCAAGTTGGAACTCAAATCAAGATACCACCAAGTATGAGTTAAAGAAAAAGACACCTAGAATATCACCTTCAAGACAAGGTAATGTCTATATGAGTGGATGGTAATGCTTTTTGGTTTATATAATACACTAGCTACATTTATGCAATTAATGAATGGTATATTCTGTCCCTTTATAAATTCATTTGTAATATTGTACTTAAAAGATATATTGATTTATATATCTACCTAGAATGAGCATACCTCACATCTCATGCAAGTGTTAGAGACCTTGAAAAACCATCAACTATTGGCAAACCTTAATAAATGTGAATTTGGTTAGCGATCATTATTGTATTTGGGGTGTGTTATTGGTGGAGGGGAACTCAAGATAGATCCTACAAAGATGGAGGTCATCCTTAAGTGTCCTTGATATGTAAACTATTTTGGATATTCCACTTGAATAATTCGTCTCAAAAGATCTAATAAAATATGAAAATATTTACTATTAAGCTTAATTTTCCTTTAGATCTCTAGAATATTTAGTTACTGTTTTTTTCTTATGTGTGAAATAGATAAAATGGGGAAAATAGAGAACAATAAAATACATGAACACCATCCACAAATAAACACAATATTTGACCAGGGAAACCCAATACAGGAGAAAACCCAACAATAAGGTGAGGTTTCTTTGCTCTCTTTTCTCTGGTATAGAAATGATGCACATACAAAGAAAGATGCACTCTTTGAGGAATTGCCTTTGACATGTGGCTTGTATGTATGCTACAAAATATATCCTCATCTATTATGGTCACAAAATACCACTCTCAAATGTTCTTCTTGACTATGGAACAAGATACTATGCAAAATAATGGAACCGCTTCTCCTCCTAGTGGCATGATATTTAACATAGCTCGATAGCCATCTAGGGGTAGGTTTTGCGACTTCCTTAACCCTTGATTGTGGTAGGGTTTTTAAAATTCTAGAATATAATTGAAATTACTCACATGGATAGCCCCATATGCATGAGTAATGGGGGATAATGTGGCATCCTATTGTACCATGGTGGTCAACATGATAGGTCAACTTGCACAAGGCATAATTTTTTCATACAAACTTTGATTGGCACACAATTTGCACTGTTGGAAAGGTCTCAGAGTGTAGAACATCATCAATGGGGTGGGGACAATTTTTAGACACCAGAACCCCAAAAAAACTTCATTTAACGCCTCAAAATGGCTCTAGAAGGTTCTACACCCCAATTTTCCAAACTGGGACCTGCCACTAAAATGAACCTACAAGCTGACTCCTCCAATTTTCTCCACTTTAAAAGCATCGAGATAAAATAATATAATCATCTAAATTGAATCATACCTCCCCATTTATGGAAGCTTTTGGTCCCCAAAATATTTATTGAATGAGATGAGGAATTTTTCCTCTACCTTCTCCCTAGAGTACTAATTTTCTTTCCATAGAAGTTGTCCTTTCAACCCAATCTACCAAAGGTCATGCTGCCCTTGTCTTGTAGTTCTAGATTTCCTTTGCAAAATTGTGTCCTCTACTAACTCTTCATGAGCATCTGGTGATAAGTCCTATATGGAAGGTAGGACCTTCTCCTCCTCCTGGTCCAACATGGAGGGATCATAGAGTTTGAGATTCTCCACATTCACTACTGAGTAAATTTACATGTATGGGGGTAAACTAACTCTATAGGCGTTGCCTTCCACCTTTTCCAATACCTCAAAAGGACCATACCACAAAGCCTTTATATTCTTACCAAGACTTTGTAGCCTTTACTTATTTAGTTGTAACCATACTTTGTCTCCCAATCTAAATGTTCTCTCTGTTATGTGCCGATCATGTTTAGCCATTGACCTGACCTGATCTATACTCCCATGACCTGAACTGATCATATCCATGAAGAATACACAATGGATCTACGAGATGACAAGACATAGCCACGACTAATACAAAGTGGATCTATGTGACAGTATATGTGTCAATGTTCAAGAGAAACTTCATCACAACTTGGGCAAAGTACATATCAGAGTGATCACTCAACCGAGGGTCTTCTTACCAATCCCAATGTAGTATGAATCTGACCATGTGAATAGATGTCCTGATGTCGAACATGGCAGAAACCACTTGATTACCGGTCAATGATGTAAACTGTTAACAAGCGCGATGGAGGTCACCATTGATGTCGGTGATTCCCAAGGTACTCTAGTACATTCCAACGAATGTGAATGGATGAGCTAAAGTTGAACATCCGTGGAATCATCCGATCAGAGGTCAATGATGTAAACCCATTGTCAAATGTGAGGAGGCCTTCCATTGAGGCATGTAGGTCCCAAATTACTAACTGGTTTCTAAGTCTAGTTCCTGGATAATGTGTCGAAGTCGATAGGAATAGACTCATCGAAGGAGGGCCTTAATGTATCCCCCATCAACGACACGAAACAGACACAAATGTGTAATTGGTAGATCAAATGAACATGGAATAACATGGGTATTGAGACAAGATATTTGTGATGGCTGAATCTCGAGGCAGATACTTCCCTTGAACACTGAGGCACAACAACAAAAACATGACATGGACCAAAACACAATGATGCAGTGGATACTGTGACTTTCGTCGGGTGACCCAAAGGAGTAAGAAAAACTCAGAGGATTGGTTCAGTGCAGAGGTTTAGTGGATTAATATGTGCACAAAGACAAAGTGTCGTGTTCAAGGGCGACTCTCAGAGTTACTGGTAATGTTCACAAAAACTGCTTGGCTTGCTTCCTCCATTTTTTCCCCCATCCAGATAGATGAGTACCTCTTTGTAATTTAATGAGCTCGAGGAGGGTAACACATGCTCGATATGACTCACCTTCAGTAAGTCCCTCTTCCTTTGTTTAATAAACTGGAAGAAGTAAGGGTTCGGTCCCATATGGGCCCTTCAATGTATGATGGTTTAACGAGTCCAGAGAAGGTAAACTCGATGTTTTTTCATATTTAGAGAGTCTGAAAATGACTTAAAGACGAATCCAATGTTGTCCTTTTTCATAATGTTAGTCTTGCGAGGCCAAAAAAGAGATAAATTATCACTCGAAAGATGCCCTTTCAAACCTTATAACGAGTGGGAAAGGAAGCAAGATCACTTGACAATCTTTTCATGTTTAGAGAGTCTGAAAAGAGATTAAAGACGACTCCAGGGGATTCCTTTTTAGTGTATCCATACAAGTCCGAAAAAGAGATAAAATTTTACCTGGATGCATTCTCATGTATTTACGAGCATGAGAAAGAACAAAGACTAAGCTCGGTATGCCCCCATATTGAAAGCTAGTGGCGTAACTCCAGAATGATCATCAAAGGTGGGAGACATGCCCTCCAAGCTTCAATTCATTCACCGACTTTGAGGTTGTCACCGATTTCTCTACTAGATGAGAAAAAGGAGAAGGGTGGATGAAAATAAGGTTCAAGAGAGGTGACTATTTCATTTTTTAACCAGCTTGACATAGGAAAAGAACTATGCTCAGGGTTTCGGGTTCGATCCCCAGATTGCTGTTTCATTTTTTAACGAGCTTGCTACAGAGAGGAAAACCATACTCGTGGCCTTTGTTTCATTTTTTAACGAGCTTTCCATATAGAAGAGAAACTATGCTTGTGGATGCTGCTTGATCATGGCTTCCAAGAGAATAATGCTCTAGAAGGATACCATGTCAAGGGACAAAACTTGGTCATGGCTTCCAAGAGATCTTCGCTGGATGGAAGATAATCACTCTGGAAGGAACACATGTCGAGGGCCATGACATGGGTAAGGAGATCAGGCTCCAATAGCCCTACCGAAGAAATCACCATGTCAAATACTGGATCCAAATCATCAGAAGTCGAAGGCACGAGAGACGATAGAAAATCGACATCAAGAGGGGAGATAGACTGTATATCTGCCCGAATTTCTTCACAAGGGGGAAGAAAAGAGGATCAATGATGGTTATCATCCCGAGGTAGCTCGTCAATGCTCAACATTTCCATGATAGATTCATCCGAGAGAAAAATTGGGGAAATGTAATCGATCGCAGACGGCAAGGAACCCAACCGTGATTGCATTGAGGAACCGTTAGGTGCCAATAGATGTTGGTCATCTGACGAGGGAGAAGTGGATTGGACAGAAACGTATGATGTTTTGGCTGGACTAAGTGGGACGGTGTCACCTAGTGCATTGAATTCCAATGGACAAGGTACAATCTAAGGGTCAGATGATTCCAAAGATTGATAAGCCGCAGTCGAAATCATATCGACGGTGGAAATATGATGTGTAGTCGGTGGAAGTGGTGTAGGGAAGGTACCCATGAGGTTATAATATTTTAGTAAGCCAACACCAACGCTTTCATACATGATCTTGTGGTCTCCCAAGAAAGGAATATTGTTGGCAGCGGGAGCGCGAGCATCGGTCGTGCAGAAATCCAACTGATCAACAGTGACAATTTTGCCTTGATGAGGAAAT
>SNQJ01S0066108.1:1599-15300 GCA_010110895.2 Picea sitchensis
TAAAAGGAAGTGACATAAATGGTATAAATAAATATCATTATACATTCATTTGAGATATAAGTCTAATTTCAGAGGAAATCAGAAGTAAAGAAGGCTAGATTTCAAGAGAGGATGAAGTCTTTTGGTGATGTGTTCTAAGGTATGTTATTTTCAGGTCATCTTACCATTTTCACTATAACGTTTTTTTATAGAATGCTTCAGATGGTGAAATTGCTATGGTATTGAGAAGACATGTCAAGGTACCTGTGGTAAAATTTTCAACTCTTTATTTGCTACAATTATGGAGATACACTCTGTGGAAGATAGGGTTTTTGACCAGTCCTGAAGCTAGTCAATAAACAAGAGTTCCGGGTAAAAAAATCATAACTTCTTCATAGATAATCCAAATGACGTGGGACCAGTTTAATTGGAAAGAGTAAGGATGTTAGTTTATTTTGTGTGAGTTTCAAAATCAGATGTTAAATATTGGGAGTGGAGCATTCTGTACAAGTTCGGTCTCCTAAATAAACCAGAATTCAATAAGGTCTACCATTTTTTCTATAAATTCCTTTTGGGGAGGATTCAAGGAGTGAAACTTGGACAAGTTTCATAAAATAAATTGAGTAATATTATCTATAGGATCAGAGTATTCCAAGAATTGAATAATTTTAGAAGTTGAAGAATTCTCATGAAGCATTATCAGATTATATGTGATGTTTGGTTGATGGTGATGATTTAATGTAAAGTTTTATTATCTCTCATATCTTCTTATGTGGAAGGAAGGGGAAAGGATGGAGATTTAAACCCTACCTTGATATTGGAAGATTGTATATTCCTCTTGGAGGTTTATTCCTCCCTTTGAATTTGGAAGTTGTAGCTACCTTTGGAAGTCATTACTTCCCTTGAACAAATACTATTGATTATTTCTCAGATATTGTGCATGGTGTACTGTGGTGTATTGGTGTAATTTTTACACTATTGTTCATTTCTCATTGGATATAATTGAATGGTTTAAGTATAAGTTGAAAATGTTTTAAATTGTACTTGATATTTATTCACCCCCCTCTCGGTATCAACATATGCCACTTGTTATTGTGTTCCCACATATTCAACTCTGATGTTCTTCTTTGCAACATGTTCCCATAGAAAGTGATACTTGATTGGAATGTGTTTTGTCTTAGAGTGCATCACCGGGTTTTTTGAGATACTGATGGCACTTGTATTATCAATAGATTGGAATGGGCTCATCATACTCAATATATATATCTGTCAAAGTTTGTTTCATCCATAAAACCTGTGTACAACATGATGTTGTTGCAATATACTCTACCTCAGTTGTAGATAAGAATATTGATGATTGTTTCTTTCTTAGCGAAGATACTAAACACTCACCCAAGTAGAATGTTTCTCCACTAGTGCTTCGTCGGTCATCAATGCAACCTACCCAATTTTCATCTGTGTAGGCAATAAGTGATAGATCATTTCCTTTTGGATACCATAATCCAAACTCTTATGTTCCTTTGAGATATCTGAAAATTCTCGTCACTGCTAATACATGTGATTCCTTTGATGCTTCTTAAAATCGTGCCACATGTACAACTTCCTGCATTACATCTGGTCTGGATGTTGTCACATATATTAGGCTACTAATCATTGACCTGTATTGCCTATGATCTATAGACTTTGAATCATCATCTTTTCTCAACTTGCAACTCGTTTGCATTAGAGTGATAACTGGTTTTCAATATTCCATTCCGAACCTCTTTAGCATTTCTCTGATATACTTGGTTTGAGAAATAAAAATTCCTTGGTTTCTTTGACGTATATTGAGTTACCTTGATGTAGAGGTTGTTTTTTGTGCTTCCTTTCCATAGTTTTGGAGTTTTTTCATTGTTGTTTATGAGCATTACGCTGTTTTGAATGTGAAGTGTTGTATGCACTTCATGTGTCCAAAAAATATTTTTCAGTTTGGAATCCATTAGCATTGTTCGATCCATTTATTTTGTAATTATCATCCATTATGATAATGTTCCTTTGTCTCTGAACCACTCTTTGAACCAATCTATGAATTCATGATCTCGTCCATACTATCCAAGTATCTAGTTTCCCAACTGTCCATAATGTTGACCCATTTATCACTATACTATCATGAAGTCTTGATTAATCCATCAAATTGTACTTCTGCTAACTGACTACTCTAGATCTATCTTCTCAAACTCTCCAAGCTGCTCGAAGGATGTTTCTTTGGTCTATCATAGCTATCGCATAGAATCCCCCTGTCTAATATTCATATTACCTGGGAGTCTCTAAGATGGATGGCTCCGAACAATTCCTTCTCTAATGTGTATTCATCATCATCTTAATTAGTATATTCATCATCATCTTCATGGCTAGATTCATTATCTCTCTAATCTCTTACTTCTTTCTTTATGTTTGTGGATTCATCTTTCACTACAATGCCTGAAAGTACAATATCTTGAACCTGTCCCTTATTTACCCGTCATTCCTTTATTTCAGTTATTTTCCAAACCTTTCTGTATCTGACATATTTATTTTTCTCTGTAGAATTTTCTTCATCTCGTTTTATTGCCAATCTTGCGATCTCTGGTACCTGGTCTTTGTTCACATGTTCTTCCTATTTTCTTATCCATACTTTCGTATATCTGATATCAATATTCCCTTTCATGGAAGTATCAATCATGCTTCTATAATCATTGGTTATGTGTCCATAGTTATGACATTTGCAACACTCAATGTTATGTGCAACCACAAAGACACTTCTTGCTTGAACATTTATTTTATAATCCATGCAATCTGCAACCTTATGTCCAAATTTCGTACAATAAAAACAATGACCATAAAATAAATTTCCATACCTAGGAGTCAATTATCTTCTTTGTGGTGTAGTCCTTATTGTTTTCCTTGACTGATCATGATCATGATTGAAGCTTCTTTGTGGCTCTTCTTGAAGATGTATCTTTAATAGTTTTCCTAGATTATGGTTGACCATGATTCCTTCCTTTGAGTACTTCTGCACAAATCTTTCTATTTTCTTCAGTCTTCTTTTCTGCAACATAGAGTGCTTCTCATCATTCTCTACAACTGATGTGGATGTTTCTGTCTCTTCAATGATCTTGTTGAGCTTGACGATTTTGACTCTTAGTGTGACAAATTCTTCTTCAATATTATCAACCTCTTCTTCTTTCTTTATTATCTGAGACTTCATGACCTCTTTTGTTCTCTTTGCTACTTCAAGTTGTACTTTCAATGTAAATATTTATTCTCCCAGTCTTCTCTCTTCTTGACCAAGATCTTCCTCAAGTTGATTTAAGTCATTGGTTCTTTCCTTGAGATGATCCATCAATATCTTTTCTCTTTTTCATGATTATTCCTTTTGTGCTTTTATGTTGGCTTCTAAACATTTATTTTTATATTCTAGAGTTTCTTCAATTCTTCTAGCCTCTTCTAGTTGAGCTCTTAAATTCTTGATGACCTGCTGATATTTTTCAGAACCTTGAACACTTTCCTTTTGCTTCATCAATTCTTTCTTGGATGAATTGTTTTATTCTCTTTCTTTTCTTAGATATTTAATTGCACCGATCAATTTTTCTATGTAATTAACTTTTACTTCTTCATACCTTCTGAATCTATCTGACATGATGAGCATCTTTTTTTCTTGTTTTGTATCTGCATCTTCTTTGGAATTTTATGAATCTGGGATGGGTGAAAAATATATGTCATGTAACTTATCCCAAAGTTCTTTGGTTGATGAACATTTACCAACCTTTTGTCTTACCAGAATAGGTAATCTTTCCCAGATGAAATCCATTGTTATTTTGTTATTCTTATTCAATTCCTTCTTGGCTGCAGTCTTTTCCCTTTTTGAACTATCATATCCTGTAACAACTGATAGGAAAATATAATGTCCCTATTCCTTTAAAAATTCTTCTGTCCTTATCCTCCACATCTCATACTTCAAACCATTCTGACCATTAAACATTGGTACTCCATTCTTAGAATAATACATAATCTCCTTCTAGTGGTTAAACTATTTCCTGAACAAACCTTGTTGTGATACCAATTGTTGGATTACTAAGAGGGCGGGTGAATCAGTAATAGAGCAATTTTATCCTTTTTAACCATATAATACAATTGTTTTATCAATGTAGAATTATCATCCAATACCTGCAGAGTAAATAAGAAATGAACAAATGAACAATCATACACATACACAATACACTAGTGTTTTACGTGGAAACCCAAAGTGGGAGAAAACCACATAACATTTTTTCTTATATGTCTTGAAGAATTACATTCATTGGAAGCACCAACTTCCTTTGTTTTCCAGTTGCAACTAGAAGGAGTCTTCAACCCCCTAGTTTCTCAGGCTACAACCTGAGGGAAGATCCAACTCCCCAATTCTCTGGCTACAACAAAAAGTAGGATACAACCCACTATGTTCTCCAGATACAACCTAAAGGTGGCTACAACCACCCATACTTTCCCCGTCCAACCGCCATGACGTATAAGTAGAATGATGGAACCACTATCACACTATAATTGTTAGATACACTATTGTAAAGATGTACTAATCAACCTATACAAATAACTTGAACCATGCATCAACCTGTAACTCAACCTATAATCAACCTGTACCATAAACAAGTGCATGAACCATGCACCAACCTGTGATCAACCTGTACCATAAACAAGTGTATCAACCCTGCAACAACCTATACCTCAACCTGTACCATGAACAAGTGCATCAACCATGCAACAAACCTGTACAAATAATATGTCACAAAAACCTGTCCAAACAACCTATCACAAACCCCTGTCTCATCAATATTATCAAAACAATTATATCTACTCACCAATATCAATCACCAAGACAACTCTCAAAGATGTGCATCAACCAAGCATAACACAACAACTCATCATCATCACCAAGATCAATATTTGTTTCTAATAATATACCAATAAAAGTATGCTACATCATCCATAAACTATATGTCAACAATAATACTAACAAGTGCCTCGAACCATGTACCAAGTATGTACCAATCATGTATCAACTACTCATCAACTATGACTCATCAATATGTACCAACATCATCAACTATACACCTCACGTATGTGCCAACTCATCAACTACTTCTCTTAACCATATACCCAACATGTACCTCAACCAAAATCCATCGTCAATTTCATCATCCAAATATGATTTGTAACTTTGTAACAGAACTAGTGTATACGATCACATACCTGCAAACCTTCCTTAAATTTAACAACAAGAGACTAGCATTTTCATCAAACTTTTCTTTAGTATCACATGACTAGTTTTGGATTAGTCAACAACCCTAACTTTAAATAATCATAACTATGTACCTATAATGAATAAATATCTGAAAATGTTATAAAATTTTATTTAGTGTGTTTTATGCAATTCTTCCAGGTGTCACTACTTGGAACCTCTCATAAAAGGATTTATAGAAAAAATGGCATACCTTGCTGAATTCTAGCTTATTCTAGAGAGCGACCTTGTAGAGCATGAAACACACGGAATATTTGTTGAATAGATATGAAAATGTTACACAACATAATACATACTATACTCTAACCATCAAATTTGGTCTTATGGAATTTGGATCTGTTATGAATACATTATGGTGTTTTTACCTGAAACACATGTTTTAGACTAGTTTCAAGACTAGCCACAATCCTTATTTTCCACGGAGTATAACTCCAACAATACAACGACTAAAAAGATGATTTTTTCACCACATATACTTGGATATGTTTCCTCAATGGCATAATAGTTTCATGGTCTGAATCATTCGAGAATTTTTTTTATTGCGAAAATGGTGAGATGACCTGTAAATACAATACCTTAAAAAGCATCATCAAAAACATTTATCCTCCCTTGAATTCTGGCCTTCTTTTCTTCACCTTCCCTATGAAATTTATATTATATATCCCTTGGTTACCTCATTCACCTATATATATTCAATATTCTCAAGTGTTATGTGAAATGAGAGAGCCTTGCCTCTTATTTATACTCTCCATCTTCTAGGTCACTTAACCCATTTCTAGGTCACTTAACCTATTTCTAGGTCACTTAACCCATTTCTAGGTCACTTTACCCATTTATAGGTCCCTTAACCTATTTTCCTCATTTTCAGGGTTAACCACTTTCGATAATTTGAAATTTCTCCATTACTTTATCATTTAAATATTCCTCCTTGACTTTGTCACCTCAATTTATCATTTAAATAATCTTCTTTGATTTTGTCACTTCACTTTATTATTTAAATAATCCTTCTTAACTTTGTCACTTTACTTTATCGTTTGAATAATAATTTCTTCTTTTCAATCTCTTTGACTTCTTTGACCTTTTGGGGCTTCAAGCCAACATACGAGGGTCCTCCAACATCATTAGGCCATAAATCTTAAACCGTGAGGATTTATGTGACGTTCCACATACCACCAGAAATGACATGACATTTACTATCCATATAGAATAGTATTACCTACAAATATATCAAAATTTATACCATTATCCATCAAACAAACTTGGGTCCATTACCCAAGATTTGGTTCTCCAACTTCTCATGACCATAACTCTCTAACCGTGAGGAGTTATGTGACATTCCACATACCATCAGAAATGGAATGACATGTACTATCTATCTAGAATTTTATTACCTTAAAATATATTAAAACACATACCATTATACATGAAACAAACTTGGGTCCATTACCCAAGCCTTTGTGCTACCGGAATTTGCTACCAGACTTACTCCAAGGGTTGACATCAATCAATAAGGGTTGAAATCAATATACAATATCACTCTCCAATGGTTGATATAAATGAAAACCAACAATCCATACCAAATATCCATCAACCTAAGACAATTGTATGACAAATCAGAGTTTTGGAAGTGAATATATCGTTGATTGCAAATCAACTATTTTTTGGGGTTTTTCGTGATGGCGACGAAATTGCAAAGTTCATAATTTTTTATAGGGTACTCAAATTTGTACCAAATAATTGTCTTTGGATAACTCATTTTAAGAGATTTATTTTGGTATATTTTATGTGGTCTTTCCAATGGATTTTCACTCTCAAACCCTCAAGGAAATTCTACACACAATTTCCCAAATGCATGACACATTGCATAACTTTAAAGAAGATATCAAGGATTATTTTCGTAGTATTCATGAGTCCTTAGCGAGCATTCAGGAGAAATATATTTTGGTGAAAATCATGAATGAATATCATCAAGAAGTGTATGCTTGGTATGATTTGGAGGATTATTGTGCTGATTGGTATATGGATAGTTGTCATTTCTAGGATGAAAATCACTTCCATCTTTTATTTGATGACTCTACTCCACCTTCTGTAGAGCACATCAATGTGACACATCAGGAGTTAGCTATGATTACCAGTGTCCATCATGCATATTCTACAATAGTATTGTTCTTTTCAGATTCAGCTTTGACCCTTTCCCACTATGTGGATGGATATTATTATTTGGATCCACGTGATAAGTGTTAGTATTGTGAGCATCATTTTCAGTTGATTATTGGGTGTCGATATCTTCTGTGTGAAGTTCACATTAGCAATTGGACATGGGACCCTGGCTTGTAATGGAGGTTGGATTGCTTCAACATGGTGGCTTCCATTTCTCAATGGTACCCTGGTTCTCTAGTCTACTTCAACAATATGGTCCACACTTATCCATGGGACCTTGATATATGGTTATACATCAAGCATTGAGGAAAAAACTTTCATAAGAGGGATGGAATGTTCGGTAGCTAGAGAGGTTGTTGGGGGGGACAAAGGGCCCATAGTGATAATAATGGAGGCCATTCAATGTAAGGTGGAATAGGTCCACTATATTATTAAATAAGGCCCACTATGGTAGTTAGATATAATAAATGTAAGAGGACTTCTTAGAAGGTGTTGACGCTTAAAAACGCAACGATGAATACTATGCTCACAAATGATTTCCAAGCTCTATTAACTATTTATATTAATAATAACTAGTAGGTGGGACCCCTTTATATACTTGTGGTGCTATGATGGATATGCCGTGCTTATATTTGTGTTTCTATTGTGATTCTACCAGCATAGTATTCTACAATTCTATGTTTCGAATCATGGTTAAAATGTTATGGTGACATAAAATTATTGGTTGATTGATGCATAGCACTAATAGTTTTGATAACCACTCACAAATTATATTAAGATGCCATACGGATGCAAGGATTATTATAAGTTTTGTTTCTGTAATTAAATATGGCATTAATTAGTTTAAATATGATCTTGCAAAGGGATAATATTGGGGTTGTTATAAAGAAAAGGACTATGTACAAGCTCTAATGCTATGTATGATTGTGACAAAAAAAGGGTGAGCAAACCTTTGCTAATAGACTTATGCACCTTATTGGATGTTATATGTTGAATGGACATGGGTTAATTTTATAACACATTGTTATTTTGGAGAGTTTGACATTACAAAGGTGGGGCAATATGAAATTGGGATATGTCAATGGTTATGTGGTTGATTTAATGCTTAGTGCTATGGTGAATTGGATGGCTCGTACATTGAATTGAATGAGGTTGGAGGGATAAGTAATGTACATTTACTGCATGTCACTCAAACAACCCTTGAGGATCATCACTCTAGTGATACTTGCATTTTTTTTTTCTCTGGTGGTTGTTGATGCTCCACGATTTTTGGTTGTGAAGGAGGAATACATGCTAACTCTTTTCCTCACACAGGATTTTCCATGTATGGTTCCTTACTCTTTCATCCATGATGATTTTTCTACCCTTCAAATCAATTTTTGGCTTAGGATTACTTGCGTTCTGTGTTTTTCTTAAGCTATTATTGGATATTTGAACTATGTAATTGGTGTTGTGTCTGTGGGTTCTTCTAGTGATTATTATGGACTGCTGGTTTTAAAAAAATGGAGAATGGTTGTGCTCTCCTTGTTGTGCATAATCTTTGTGTAAATTTATTGATAAAATGACAGTGAAGCATGTTCGATCAACTTGGGTTTTGGGTCTGGTTCTCTATGTAAATTTATTATTATTATTGACAAGCTATGAACTTTGCACATATCTGTTACAACCAGTATCTCTATTTAGTATTTTCCACTCCATTTTCATCTCCGTGGTTGATATTTTTCTATACTCTGGGTTGCAATGTGAACTGTTGAAAGTTTAAATTCTTTTTCCTTGGCTTGGAAAGACCCCGAGATTTTATCTATCATAGCATTGCTCTCGTTGACACTATTTCTTGGAAAATGGCATAGTTAGGTTTAACATGACCCAAAAAATTTAATGGAAGAATTATATATGCTTTTGGTTGGGCATGGGTTGGGCATGGACACTCATTTTACTGTGTTGTTTAAGGGTTTTCTCCTTCCATTTCTCTGTTGGAGGTGGCTGAATTCCATTTTGGTAACCCTCACTGTCAAGAGTATTGTTACATGTTATATGTCTCTGGTAAAGTTTGAAGGGCATGATTTGTCTACATTTTCGAGGACGTATCCCTTTGATTGAGCATATTCTCTTTCTCTCCATCTGTTGTGTTTAAACCCTAAATGTGATCTTGATATCATTTCAAATCCAATCAAGGGTAAACAATCACTGTGTGTGCTTGGTTGATTGGGCACGATTTGGCTCTATTTCTTATTGGGAAATTTTAAAAAGAAGTTTGTACATGCCAAATTAAGTGAAGTTTGGGCTCAGGAGCTGCACGTTAATTGTTGAATGTTATTCGAACCAATCCTTATGTTTATTATATTTTTAAAGGAGACCTATGTGTGAAAGGATTGCGGTCTGATTAAGAGTTTTAATGCCCAGTTGATTATGTCGAACAATGTTTGAATAATGGACAAATTATGGTTAATATTGTGCATATTCTTATTTTATTTTAAAGATCAAGAATTGGTTAAAAATGGTTGGGATCACTGTGCATTTTCTATTGGTTTTAAAAGGAAAAGAGATTTAGCATTGGATTTATAGATGGTCGTGGCTCAAAGTATTATTATGTTCATCATATCAATTGCAAGACTGTTTGATAAGGCTACTATATAAATATTATATAGATGCAAAGGCTACTGTAATTGAGTATTTATGGGCATATGAATTGTTTTTTCTAAAATTCAGGAAGCAATCTGTAAAAGAAGTAACAATTTAGATGGTGGTTTTCAAAAGTGAATGTTGATTGAATTATGGAGGTCTGAATAGATTTATGATTCATTGTTTGATTTGATTTATTTTTATATGAATAATTTATGTATTATATATATGTCATGCTACCACTTTTCACCCATTATATACCCCTCATAATCCCAATATCATTATGACATCTTTGTTCTATAAAATAAATTTAAAAGGTCTGTGAACAATGACAAAATAAATAACACATCAATGGTTGGCAACTAATATTTTTGGTTTTTTATTACATAGTCAAATTATTTTATGAATTGTTGAGAAATATTCACGTAATTATCCCCTCTCATTATACCACATTTCGCTCATTACACTCCCTCCATATGTCCCATGAACCCTGTCACCCCCTTCTCACTTGGAAAATACCAAATAGTTTTTTATGGATGGATTTGCATGTATCTTGTGTCAATTTCTGAGCTGATTATTGTTTCATGCAAGCAAAATGTCATGTATGATTTATTAAGGGCATAGTTACTGACGAATTTCTACTACATGATGAGTTTATTCAGTAGGGGTATCCATGGAATAAATAATACAGGAAGAGGAAACTGTAACAGAGGGCCTAGATTATGCATTCATTTTGATGTTGATCCCCAGGAATTGAACCAATTGCTCCAGGTTGGGTTCTTTAACTAGATTGGTCAAGGAATAGTAAAACCTAGACGAGAGAGACCTTCCTTCTAGCCTCAAAAAATCCTTGGTATTCTTGTGCCTCCTCATCTTTCCATGCAACCAGAAGTCCCTGCAAAAGATGGGTGGCAAGAAATTGTCAATCCAACTATCTCTCACCATCGTGGCTAGCCCAATTTTTTATTACCTCCTCCACCACATGTAAATCCTAATTTTCAGATTTCCCTTGTGCATTCACCTGTTCAATCCTCAGATGCTAGTAAAAGGCTTAAAACTGATGTTCCCCATGTGCAAGATAAAGGCAAATTTGTTGCATCCCCTTCCTCTCCTTCAAATGAATCTTCAAAATTCATGTCCTCTCGCATGCATCTGAAGGATGATTGTTCTCATGTAATTAGTGAAATGAAACCTAAAGGTTCAAATCAACCTCAGACTACTTTCAAAAAATCAAAAGGGGACAACTGTGATAAAAGAAAGATTTTCTCTCAGAGTGGCAAGTATGGATTTTAATTTATGTGTTTTTATGACTGAGTTGATGAATACTTTGGTCTGCAAAAAGTTTGGACAACAAGCTTTTTTTTGGATAATATGGATTATGTGGATATTTATATATTTTTGGATATGATTTAAATTATTTTTGATATTCAAAGATTCAATTTTGAAGGCATCTAAGGGAGTTACAAGGTTGGCTTGTGTTGAATGATTATCCATTGTGTTTTATTTTATAATTTGAAAAGAATAAAATAAAGGAGTCACAAGGGGTCCCACCTACCTATTTATTATTAAATAAATACCCTTAACTATTATTATTATTATTATTATTTCTCCTAAACTAAATTAGTTAAGTCAAACTAACTTAACTAAATAAAGTAGTTGAACTACTTCAAATTATTTGGAAGGCATAAAAGATAAATGATAAAAAGAAACAAGGGGAAAATAGAAGGAGAAATCAAGACTAAGGTTTTCTCTTTTGATTTCATGAGATAGTTTTAGTTTTCATTCATTCTTGAGTTCATTCAAAGTCTAATTATTGTTTTGACATCAGGGTCACATTGTAGACAACAAGGTTCAAAACTGAACGAAATCATTCAGATGCTTGTTTAGATGTGTTGATCCATCCTTGATAGTTTGTGTATACTTGTCTATTTATGGGCTGAGCTTCATAGATGATAAAGGATATTTTGCAGAGTCAAATTGGTAGCATTTTGTGGCAAGTTGATCCAGATTATAAATTTTAGGTTTTACTTCTTGTCATAGTACTTTTGTATGGTGTTCATCGTGGATCTCTAAATTAGACTTTGGTCCATGCCCTCACAGGGGTTTTGTAAATAGAAAAACACTTTTGATATCTCAGAATGAAATAAAGAAAATTTATATTCTATCTCATTTGTGTGTATTGTTACTTGGTTACTTTTTCTTTTGATCTCCATATTTACTTTCTGTAATCTGTATATTTTTTAGAAAATTATATAATATTTTATGTTATTTTGCAACATTCTTTTCATTAATAAATCCACCTAAACCCTTGTAATTAATACTTCTGTAATGGGAAAATATTTTTGAGGCTATAAAACATAGGGTGACATTCCTGACTATATTTTCCTAGACATGAAAGATTCGAAAATGATTGAGTAAGATAATTCATATATTTTCCTCAACATTTATTTGACGACCATATTGGGGAGATATTCCATATCTCTATGGTTGATTGTATTCATGATTAGCATTGAATATTTTTATATTTATGATTTTGATTCTTTGAGTGTTTTCTTTTCTTCATGACAATACATATTACAAGGCATCCCAATATTGAGCTTGATCTTAAAGACCAAACCAACATTGCTTTAATTTTATTCAATACCATATTAGAACCCACTAACACATGGGTTGAGCTTGAACGCTTGTGGGCAGTAATTGAATAATACATAATTGTCCGAGAACTTTGGGAGGTCAGGCAAAGGAAGCCTCAGAATTAACTATAAGTTTATTTTTCCTAAAGTGTTGATCTTCTTTTCATGTCCTTAAACCCTCGCATCTCTAGGAGAAGAAGAGGTTTATCTTCTAAAATCACTCCTATCGCTGAAATAGGAAGAGAAAAGTTGTTTTGTCAACCCAACAAGGTACTCTAAGGAGAACTTTTCCTAATTCATCTAGTTCATCTTTCTCTCCCTTACCCATCATTCACAAATTGGCATCTGTGAGTGGCTCTGGCGGCACTGGAGGTTCTTCTTCATATCAAACTTTAGCCTCATCAATGATTGGTATCTTGTATAGCCATCAATTCCCCATCCAATATGCTACCAAACCCACTAAGGTCATAAAGAAGTATGGACTTTTTCAATTTGAAGAAGATGCTCCTATGAACCTAGCACCTACTACTCATCCACTTCCAAAATTCAAAGAGCATATCCCTATGTTTTCTGGAAATAACACAGTCACTACAAATGAACACTTGGGGGAATTATCTAATTGCTATCACAATATAGGATCTAATGAAAATGATACTTGTATGTGACTCTTTGTTAATTCCCTTGAAGGGAAAGCAACAACATATTTCTTTGATCTTCCTCCCAAGATTCTTTCCACTTGGGAAGAGTTAGTTTATTGGTTCAAATCTACTTATGGGTAGTCTAAAATCCCAAATGAACAATTATGGAAATACATCAACATTGCATAAAAATATAGTGAGACTATCAATTATTTCAACTTAAGTTTCACCAAGTTATATAACAAAATTCCCGAACTTATTCGTCCTAGAACCAAGCCAATTTTATGCATTGCTATAATTCTCTACCTTCCCCTTATCGTCATAGGCTTGAAGAAAAAGATATTGAAAATCTTGG
>SNQJ01S0066110.1:9299-22212 GCA_010110895.2 Picea sitchensis
GTCCAAAATCTAGAAGTGAATCTGGAGTCTCTATCTGAAATGATCTTCTTAGGTATCCCGTGCAAACGGATGACCTCACTTACAAACACGCGTGCCACATCAGTGACATCGTAAGTGTCTCTAACCGGAATAAAATGAGCACTCTTGGTTAACTTATCAACTATTACAATAATGACATTGTGTCTATGAGATGTGAGCGGAAATCCCACAACAAAATCCATAGAAATGACTTCCCACTTGGACATAGGAACATCATGTAGTTGTAGGAGACCTTCTGGGTGATGGTGGTCAGCTTTCACTTGTTGACACTCTAGGCATTTGGTGATGAAATGGACTACATCACGCTTCATGCCTACCCAGAAGAATAGCTTCCTCATCTCTGCGTACATTTTCTTCACAACCGGATGTGCACAATAAAGTGCTCTCTGGGATTCCTTCAATATGATGTTTCGAATATCCCCACCTTCGGGGATGTACATCCTTCCTCGATATCTCAATAGTCTATCTTCTTCCAGAATATATCCTTCATACTTTGGATCTAATTGCCTCCCACTCTAGAGGTTTGAAGTAACCTTTAAATACCAACTATCTCCAAGGAGTTGCGTCAACACACGTTCCCTCAGATTGACTTTTAAGGGTACCAAGGAGAAGACACATGGTCTCCTGCTCAAGGCATCCACGACCACATTTTCTTTTCCCTTGATGTATGAAATACAAAAATCGTATTCACTCATAAAATCACTCCATCGCCTTTGCTTGACATTCAGATCCCTTTGAGTGAAGAGATGTTTTAAACTTTGATGGTCCATTTTGAGCTCAAAGTTTCGCCCTACTAGATAGTGCCTCCAAAGTTTTAGAGCTAGCATTACAACTTCCAACTCTAAATCATGAGTAGCGTAAATCTCCTCATGTTTCTTCAACTTCCTTGACACATAAGCTATCACTCCTCCATCCTGCATTAGCACGACCCCCAACCCTTACTTTGAGGCATCCGTACAGACTATGAAGTCCTTTTCCATATTCGACACTCGTAGAATTGGCGCACTAGTTAGTAACCTCTTAAGCTCAATGAATGCACTATCACATTCTTCTGTCCATTCATACCTGACCCCCTTGTGCTGCAAAGTGGTGATGGGTTTCGCTATTTTAGAGAACCCTTCCACAAATCTACGATAATAAACCGCTAGCCCCATGAAGCTTCTTACCTCATGGGCATTTTTCGGCACTGGCCATTCCATAATGGCCTTTACCTTTTCTGGGTCCACATATATTCCTTTGCCGGAAATGATATGACCTAAATAGTGGATTTATTTTTGGAAGAAGGAACACTTCGACAACTTCCCATACAATTTGTTCTCTCTAAGGTAGGACAACACCACTCACAAGTGTTCCTCATGTTCTCTTTCATTCTTGGAATAGATGAGGATATCATCTAAAAAGACTTGTACAAAGCGGTCTAAGTACTTCCAGAATACACCGTTCATGAGGCTCATGAATACTGCTGGCACATTGGTCAATCCGAAAGGAACTACAACGACCTCATAATGCCTAGACCGAGCTCGAAAGGCAGTTTTAGGAATATCGCCTTCCTTAATCCTCAACTGGTGATACCCTGATCGCAAATCAATTTTTGAGAATACCACTGCTCCTTTCATCTGATCAAAGAGGTCATCTATTCATGGCATTGGGTACCTATTTTTCACCGTAGCACGGTTCAAGTCTCTATAATCTATACACAGTCATAAGGAACCATCCTTATTCTTCACAAAAATTACTCGTGCACCCCAAGGTGAGACATTGGGCCTTATTAGCCCCAAGTCGAGTAGCTCTTTCAGTTACATCTGCAACTCACAAAGTTCTGGCACTGTCATCCTATACGGAGTCTTGGAAATTGGTTCTGCACCAGGTTTTAACTCAATAGTAAAATCAAGCTCCCTCTCAAGAGGTAACCCTGACAACTCGTTCAGAAAAACATTCTTAAACTCTGACAATACTGGGTACTGATCCAAGGAGGGTCCTTTCCTTTCATTCACTGCTTCCACTACATAAAGTCGACACCCTTGCCTCATGCACCACTTAACCTTCATAGTTGAGATAAGGCGTAGAGACACCTTTCTCCATACACTGTGGATCTCCACTGGCCTTTCTTCATCGTCAACACAAAGCACCCTTTTTGCGAAACAATCTACCATAGATCGATGAGCTTCTAACCAATCCATTCCAATGATTAGGTCATACGTCCCGAGAGCAATGACGTATACCTTCAACCTGGTAGTACATACTCCCAGGTCTACTAGACAATTGTCAATGCTTGGTCCTACCGCTTGTTTTTCCCCCGAAGCCATCTCGACTTGTTTAAAGTCATCATGCTCGTAGGATGCCAACCCACTCTTTTCTAATGTAGATGGTGAAATGAAACTATCTGTAGCACCAGAATCAAATAAAATTTTAACATTGATATGATTTAGCGTACTTGGCGATTCCACCACCATGGATTGATGTTCTGCCTGGAGATTATTAACTGCTGCATAAATCTGGTGGCTGCCACTTTCTCTTCCCATTGGGGCCTTTCCTTCTCTATGCACAAATCCTTCTTGCAACTCTGGGTAGTCATGCTGGTAATGGGGTCCTCCACATCCCTAACATGTAATACGGGATTGAACCTACGCACTACTCTGTGATGGTCTCTGAAATGAGTTCCTTCCCTTGGAACCCCTGCCCCTACTAGCTTCTCCCTAAGATGGTCGTGAACCTACTTGCGTCATTGGTGATGAGCGGGATGTTGCACTTGCTGCCATTGAAATACCTGTATCAACTGTCCTTGGTGTGACTCTATTACCATAAGGAGGTGGCCTAGAGCTCCCTCCCTTGGAGAAGGTCCTAGGGGCCTCCCCACAAATCCAAGATGATGTGGAAAGGTTGATCGCATACCTTCATTTAAGCTCATGTGTTCCTTATCATAACGTTCATTTTCAATTGCTTTCGCTGCTGAAGACGGTTTACACATCCGTACCATGGCCCTTATTTTAGGGTTTAACCCATAGACAAAGCATTCTACCTATCGTTGGTCATTATCCATGTTTGAAACATATTTCACTAACTCCATGAACTTGATCTTGTACTCTTCTACGGTCCTGTTTCCCTGTACTAGGGCATGAAATGCTCCCACATGTTGTTCTTCATAGTAAGCTGGTAGATATTTCCTTCAGAACCTTTCCTCAAAAGTTCCCAAGAGATGATGTCTGGGGTAAGGTGCAACTGCCTCTCCAGGTTGCCCCACTAGTTCAAGGCACTGTCCCTTAACTGAAAGATTGTTATCTTCGCCTTTGATGTGGAAGCATAGTCTCTTAAGGCGAAACATCTTGTCATTCCTTCCAACCATGCCTCTGCACGTTCACTGGCGCGACCCCCAACAGACTCTGGAAGTTTGATCTTCTGTAGTTCTCTAGTGATGTCTTCGGGTGGAGGCCCTCCCCCTGAATCCCTCGACTCTTCAGGATTACCCGTTCCAGATGGTGGGAGCTCCACTTCGATCCCTGATGGTTGACACCCCTTTAGAGTCTCATTTATGGCCTCCAAAGAGCGCAGAATGAGAGCTAATTCAGGCGATGGTGGTGGCGTCGGTGGCGGTCCCTGGGATGATGCCCCTCTGCCTCAATTTGCTCGAGTCCTAACCATCCTGTATAATTGAATCTGCATCAACAAAAAGTTTGTCAGGGAGAGTCTAAGGCAATTCACATTTGTGCAACTTAAACTTGAAAACAGGGTTAAGCGTAAGTTTTTTTTTACTTGTCTGTAAACAGACGTTACTCTCTTTAAGGGAAGTGGCTAGGTCAGGGTTGAAAGCCTCTAAGCTTGATGTTTTCACCTGAGAAAACTACTGACTCTCTCGCATGTGATCAACACATTTAACCTATCATTACTATCATGGCGCAGTGGTGTACAGTCTTTGGTGAAAGCTCTATACTCGGTGGATAGGTCGCCGGTTCAAAACTCGTCCTCTCCAACAGAAATTTAATCTAATCCAAAAATAAATTTTATTAGTATCATAATGTTATGTTAATTATTAAATATGTTAATGTTAATTACACATTTAATTAATTAATCATTCAAATCACAGTTAACTAATTACTAATTAATTAACTACTATTATCAATGCTTTGAAATAAAATTAAAATTTGAAATTAATTTAAAACATTTTTTTTTTAAATAATTAAAACACAAAGGGTTAAAATAAAATTAAAGTAATTAAATTAAAATAAATAATAAATAAATAAAAAATAAAATAAATAATAATAATAATAATAATAATAATAAAACAAATCAAAGCCCGGGGTGGGTCCTCGCATGAGGCCCATGTGCCCCTCTCCCCCGTTCTCATCCTCAACCCTAATTCTCTTTTGACACTTATCTCTTCAAACCCTAACCTGGCTCGGTTCCTTTTCATTTTCGTTTTTTGTCAAATGCTCAGCAGAGGTGAAGGATGAGGTTGGCCATGGCCGTCCCTCTGCTTGGTCGACCCTGGTGTCCACGAGTTCAAGGACTGGAGGACGTGTCATGCACAATGGTGCGTTCCCTCTACTCTTTTTTTTTTGTGGCAATTGGGCTCCATGTGACGCCGCCCCTTGTGGGCTTCTCCTCCATGTGATTAGGGATTTAGGTGTGCTTATCTTAGGATTCTGGCAATGGATGTGGTAAGGCCCTGCGTGTGAGGGTTTTGGGCGTTGGCTCACTAGTATAGGAGGGTTTCGGGAAAAATTTCATGGTATGGTTCAGGGTAATAACTGGGTATGCCGTTTTTTCTTTGTGAGTTAATCTTCTTTTGATATATCTGTATTGATGCGCTTGACTTGTGTGTGTTTCTAACCCGCATTGTGTTGTAGGTGCTTGTGTGCCGGGCCCTTGCGTGTTTTAATGCTAACCTGTGTTATTTGCATAGGTTTTCATTCACTAAATTGTGTTATTTTGCAGGTGATGACTGTGGGTAGTGAGGGTGAGGATAGCGGTAATTTCAGAGAAGAAAAAAAAAAAAAAAACCCTTCAGATCTGAAAATCCGTGCACGAACAATTCCTTTATGGCACAGATTTTGCAACGAGGGTGTGTTTGGACGGAAAAGAGATTGTAGATATGAAGCCAACGAAATCCCAAGGAAAGCAATCGTATTCAATCTATCACAGATTTAGTCATTCTTTGGAGAATTTATAAAACTTAGCGGCAAAGCCTTATTTTCAAGCAATTTTATATCATTTTCTTGGTATTCGCACGACCTTTCGACAACTAACATCGCTGGATTTGTTGTAGTTGAAAAATTCGGCTCTGAGTTCTAGTGAAGCTTGGAGTAGCTAGATTTTGCATTTCTCTCGAAGCTATCTTTCACAATGGGTGCCAAAATATTGTTTCTGATGATGAAGATCAAAGAAGTAAATATTGACGTCATTTGCTTATGTAGTCAAACCCCATCTTCAAAGGATGTACAGTTGACTGGTGATTTCAGAATCTTTTTCCAAACTGGATAGTTATGCTTATATTTAGATCCTTTAGTTGTTGAATTGTGAACGGGGTTCAGCTAAATAAAGTGGTATATAAAAAAAATATCCATGAGTACATAGAACAAGTTTCATAATGAAGACCAAAGTAAGGAAGGCTTCAACAATAGTCAGTGGAGACCAAGTATGTCCCAATTTAAATAAGAGCAACTAAGGTTGCCATTATCTTTTTTTTTTTTAGTTAAAGCTGTTGTTTTTTTTTTTGTGCATATTCGGTATATATTAGCTTTTGTATAAGTGATTGATTTTGTGCCCTTTTTTTTGTCGAATGCTTGAGCCCTCGCTCTCTTCTTTTTAAAAGAAATATAATTCAATTTAAGATATTAAATCATTTGTTTGAACTGAGATAAGGGCTTGTATTACTTGGTGGCAGTCTCTTTACTTTTGGGCCTTTGATTTTCTTTTTGTATATATATAAATATAGCTGTATTAGGTACGCAGGTGCTTTGTATTTATTTTGTTTTGTTTTGCTGGAATAAAATGCTCCCTATGATTATAATTAACTTTTGTTTCAGCCTTTTCTGAAATCTAATGACTGAAACCATTATTTATGAGGGAGCTTTGTTATCTTTCTTTTGTGCATAATAATAGATATATATAATATATATATTATTTTATATTTATGTCTATATCTGTGTTAAAAATTTCAGTATGTATATTTTTTATTTATATTTATATATGTGTTAAAAAAAAATTGTGTGCTTGGCTTGTAGGTTAGGTGGAGTTGGAGCTTGGCCCTCGGGCCCTGATTTATATTTACACACATATATATATTTTCATATACCGATTAATTAGGGTTTCAGGGCTGCTTTGTCTAAATTGATGTAAGGGGTTTCAATATAACTTATTTAGGGGTTGTTTAAATTTCTGGGTTGGAACAGTTCCAATCCTAAACTTTCCTTATTACATGTGGGTAGGTGGGTAGGCCATGGTCCAGGTTTTTAAACCAGAGCTCTGATACCATGTGTAAGGCCCTTTACCAAGGCTTCAAAGTTAAATGGTAAATTTGTAATCTAAATTACTTTTCCTTTCTTGAACACGACATCAAATTTCTATTTCTGTTTGCATTACAACAAATCTAACTAATTTATGTTGAAGTTCTAGCAAATTAACTAGCTAAATATTAAATTCTCATTTTATACAGTCCAAAATAGTCACAAAACAGATTACTCAACATATTACACAATTTCAATACATAGGTACATATCATAACTTTCATTCAGACAAAATTAGTACCATATCTTTCATTCAAGCAAAATTAATACTGGTAAAATACCTCTTGAAGAAGAAGTTTGTCCTTTTCTTTCCTGTTGTTGCTAACTGCTTGAAGACTGCTTGAAATTGCCTGAAAACTGTATCTTTTCCTCCCAGCCAGCTAGGAACAGAGCCTCTCCGGCTCTTTAGCTCCAGGAACCCTTGCGGTTTCCTGGTCCCCCGAGCCCAAAATCCCCAGCAACCTTGGTGCCTCCTGTGACAGACCTCCAACAAGCTCCTCAACAAAACCACAACAAGCTCCTCCACAAAATCACAACTAGATCCTCCAAAAAGAGCCTGTAATACAATCCTCCCCCAAAATAATATTCCCCCCTTGCCTTATCCTCCCCTCCCATCATTCACTGCCTTCTTCCTTCATTTAATTATTAACTACCCTCCCTCAATTAGGTGTCAACCACCTTATCCCCTTTTCATTAATGGGTTGATCTTCCGATACAAAATAATAATAAATAATTTATTAAGTTGGATTTTATTAAACAGATATTAAATCATGAAATTAATTAATTAATTAATTAAACCAATATACATTCAACAAATATTTAACCAGGACAATTAATTAATTAAACTAATATACATTAAACAATTATTTAAATCATGACAATTGATTAATTACTTAGGGTTGTTACATAAATGTGATCGAGAATCCATTATTCAAATTTCCAAGAATATCTAGAGGGGGTTGTGAAGTAGAGCTAGTGGAGGTCGAGGGAGCCTTGGGAGGTCTACCCATTCTTCGGGATCCGAAGATTCTGAAGGTGGATATTGTCTCCAAATATGCTAGAATTCTAACAGTAAACTATCAAATCCTTGGTACTATGAATCATGGATATGTATCCAATGCCCACAACCTGCAGGCTCCAACCTCAAAAAGGGATTTTATGGATGCACTCAATCTACTAGGAGATGTTATGAGAAATAAAAAATGGATTATCAAGGGGGACTTCAACATGATAACATCGTTTCATGAAAAGAAGGGAGGGATTCAAAAATTGGATGTAGAAAATGAGGCCTTCAAATATTAAATTGAAGATCTCAGATTGATAGACATCCATTCTAATAGTGGTTTGTTTACCTGGAACAATTGATGGGGACAAGATAAACAGATAGTGGTGCACCTTGACATATTCCTAACATCACAAGCTTTTTTCCATGCCCAACAAGTTATCTCTATGGAGATTCTAGCTTTCTATGGTTTTGACCATTGGCTTATAGCACTGTCATGGGAAAGAAATTTGAAACCAAGAACCAAACCCTTCCGATTTGAAAAATTATGGATGGATCATCCATATTTATTTCAAAATATTGATGGTGGAAGGAAAGGATGGATCTCTATGGAATAAATAGGTACCAATTTCAACAGAGACTTACGAATATCAGATCACATATAAGGATATGAAATAAGGAAGTATTTGGCAATATCTTTGAGGAGAAAAGGAGACTAGAAGAGGAAATGGAAAGCATCCAAAGAGAGATAATACAAAGGGGAATATCTAAGGAGATTACATGCAGAGAGGAACATCTCATATTAGAACTAAATAAGCAGGACAAACAAGAAGAGGTTCTATGGAGACAAAAATCTAGGGTGAGATGGCTTCATGAAGGGGATAAGAACACACATTTTTTCCATAATTCTTTGCTTCAAAGGAGAAATTGGAACATAATATCCCTCTTGAAATCCACGAGAGGGGAGACTTTGGAGTGGGAAGGAAACATTGAGAGAGAATTGGTCCACCATTTCAGCCATTTTCTCAAAAATCCTGAGGGGGACATAGATGAAGCAATTCAAAGGATAATTGATGCCATCCCCAAGTTGATATCCCATGAATAGAATCACAGTCTCATGATATTGGTGTCTTGTGAAGAGGTAGAGAAAATTGTCAAATAAATGGCGGTTGGCAAGGCGCCAAGCCTTGATGGTTTTACCACAGATTTCTTTCATGCATGTTGGAAAATCATTGGTCAGGACATATGGGAGGTAGTCAAAGAATCATGCTTATCCAGATCAATCCTCCAAGTTTTCAATGTGACTTTCATCACTCTAATCCCCAAGAATTGCAAGGTGAACATAGTAGATAAGTTTTTTCCTATCTCTTTATGTAATATTATTTATAAAATCATAACTAAAGTAATAGCTAATAGGCTAAATCCACTTTTGAACAACATCATATCTCAAGAGAAAGGGGTTTTTGTTGAAGGGAAATGAATCCTTGATGGGATAATTATTTCTCATTAATCCATTCATTCCTTGAAAGCTAATAAGAAAGATGGGATGCTGATAAAACTAGGTATGTCCAAAGCTTATGATCACCTAAACTGGAATTTCCTCTAGAAAATATTGGAAGCCTTCAATTTTAGGGGGCGATTGGATCACGTGGACTCATAACTTAATATCCTCGACCTTCTTCTCCATTCTGATCAATGGATCTCACTCTCAAGCTTTTAATCCTTCTAGAGGAATCCACTAGGGGGACCCCCTATGCCCTTACCTTTATATCATCTTGGCCAAGGGGCTAGGTTAGTTCATTAAGAAGGGCCTCTTAGAGGGCTCAATCAAAGGCCTACCTTTATTTCCTCATGTGGATCTATTGTCTCACCTCCAGTTTGTGGATGACATGCTACTCATGGGGTAGTCATTGGTTAGAGAAGACTTAGCCTTTAAAAAGATCCAGGATGTGTTTATGAAATCATCTAGGATGTTCATCAACCTGGAAAAATCCCAACTTTTCTTCTTCAACATCTCTATGTCTATCCAATGTAGCATTGCTCATCTCCCGAGCTTTCATCAAGNCAGGATGTGTTTATGAAATCATCTAGGATGTTCATCAACCTGGAAAAATCCCAACTTTTCTTCTTCAACATCTCTATGTCTATCCAATGTAGCATTGCTCATCTCCCGAGCTTTCATCAAGCTTCCCTTCCTTGAAATACTTGGGTGTGCCCTTTCAAGACAAAGCTCTCTATAATGTATCTTGGGAAATGCTCCTGGCCAAGTTGGAATCCAAACTAACTAACTAGACACACTGTTTTCTTACTCTTCCAAGGAGTGTCCTCTTGATAAAAAATATTATAATGTCTATGCCTTTTTACTTATTTTATGTGATGACAACTCTAATGAATATTATTAAGAAAATCAGGAACCTACAACACTCATTACTTTGGGAAGGGGTGTCGAAAGAGAAAAAGTGGGCCATGGTGTCATGGGACAAAGTCTCTGCTCCCACGACCCATGAGGGACTAGGCATCAAGGAACCTAAAAATATGGGCAGGGCATTAACAAAAAAAATATGGTGGCGTTGGCTCAAGAATCCCAAAGCCCTATGGACCAAGGTCTGGAAAAACAAATATGCATCTGCGATTTTGCAGGATGAACTGATCAGAATGGAGGGGGACTGTCCAGGATCCCTAATATAGAATAATGCTTGGACTAGTAGAGAGCTAGTACAACAAAAAATATTCTAGGAGATTCATGATGGATAGTATGCCTTCTTTTGGGAAGATGCTTGGGAACATGAACCAATTCTGGAGGTGGAGTAACAATTCCAATAGATTAAAATCTCCTTACATCACGAAGGATTGACCAAATTTTACCATTATTGGGGCCTCTAGAAAGACTAAACAAAATGTTTTGACATGAATTGGAGACATTATGCCAACTGACCAGTTGAATGGGAGGATGGGGTCAAAGTGGAAATTGAAGAAAGGATGCAAAATAGATAGATCCAAAACTGAAGGGGCCAAGATATCCTGCGTTGGGGAAGCAAAGGGGATGGTAATTTCTCAAGAAGGGATGCCTATAGGCTTGCCTCTAGTTTTAAGGAGGAGGATAAAAGCAACAAATGGATCAAAGTCTAGGACCTAAACCAATGACCCAAAATTTTGACCTTCCTTTGGCTAGTGGTGAGCCACAAAACCTTAACTTGGGACCAAATTATCAAAATAGGATATGAAGGGCCCTCCATTTGTTTGATGTGTGGTGCTAAGGGGGAAACAAGTAATCAACTATTCAACATTTGTAGCGAAACAACTTCCCTATGGGATATGGGAACCACATTATTAAGGAGGTCAGATAGAGAAAAAAATTATATAATTAAAACATCAAAAAATTAGAACCGCAATCCCTTCATCAATCCCATTCTTAATAGAGTTTGGAACACTTTCCCATGCTTCCTACTATCTAATTTATGGAAATAAAGGATATTCAAACATTGTCGACTAGTATGGCAGCTAATTCATGCTAATATCTAGAAATCCATCGCAGCCACAACTTGGTCAGGTGAAGATAGAATTATCTCAGAGGTTGAAGTTGAAATGATTAGGAATTGGCATATGGATATAGATCATACTCTGCCCCCATGGTCCATAATCCCCCTTGCTCCGTCTCCAAGGAGAAATGGGACCTCCCCCCATAGGGGTACCTTAAATTAAATTTTGATGGTGCATCAAAGGGGAACCTAGGTCCCTCGGGTGTTGGGGGTGCATTCTGCAACCATTTGGGGGAGATCCAATATATCTTTGCATCTAGATTTGGACATAATTCAAATAATGGTGCATAGCTTGTAGGACTCATAACAGGTTTGTGTATTTACCAGGAACTAAACTACAAAGCTTTAGTTCTTGAAGAGGATTCCTAACTGCTAATTGTAGCATTGAAAAAATTGGTGAATGGATCAAACCATGAAAAAATCTCCACAAATTGGAGACTCTCCTTTGGATTTTTGGAGGTGGCACAATTGCTCAAAATATTCCGTGTGATCATACCATCACATGTTTGAAGAAAAGAAAATGTAGTGGCAAATTGTTTGGTCAATGAAGGAGTGACTCAAACCAATAGAAATAATTGATGGCCTTGGTTGGACTCCATCCCCATCAAGCTACGAGAAGATGTCTCTCAACTCAATGCACTCGACAATTAGACCCCAGATGTGGTGGCAACGACTGAGGTGAGGGGCACCAATGTGGGGCTCCATGCAACCAACCCTCCACACGTCATAACGATAGAAATGATGACACTTTAGTTTTTAAATGTGAGGATTGAGGTGTGCACTGGGTAGGGGAGAGAGGGGAGAGAGGATATGAGAACCACACTATTAAGGAGGTTAGATAGAGAAATAAATGATATAATTAAAACATTGGAAGATTAGAGCCATAATCCCTTTAGCAATCCCATTATTAATAGAGTTTGGAACACTTTCCCATGCTTCCTGCTATCTAATTTCTAGAAAGAAATGATATTCAAACATTGTCAACTAAAGGGTGGGTAGGTATGGAAATTAATTCATGTTAATATCTAAGAATCCATCGCAACCACAACCTAGTAAGATGAGGATAGAATTATCTCATGGGTTGAAGTTGAAATCCTTAGGAATTGGCATCTGGATACGGATCATACTATGCCCCCTGGTCTAGAATCCCCCCTGCTCTGTCTCCAAGGAGAAATGGGACCTCCCCCCATAGGGGGTACCTTAAATTAAATTTCGATTGTGCATCAAAGGGGAATCCAAGTCCCTTTGGTGTTGGGGGTGCGTTCTGCAACCACTTGGGGGAGATTCAATATATCTTTGCATCCAGATTTTGACATAATTCAAATAATGGTGCATAGCTCGCAAGACACTTAACAAGTTTGTGTATTTCCTAGGAACTAGACTACAAAGCTTTAGTTTTTGAAGGGGATTCCCAACTGCTAATTGTAGCACTGCAAGAATTGGTGAACAGATCAAACCATGAAAAAATCTCCACAAATTGGAGACTCTCCTTTGGATTGTTGGAAGTGGCGCAATTGCTCAAAATATTCCCTATGATCATACCATCACATGTTTTAAGAAAAGAAAATGCAATGGCAGTTTGTTTGGCCAACGAAGGAGTAACTCAAACCAACCGACATAATCGATGGCCTTGGTTGGACTCCATCCCCATCAAGCTACAAGAATATGTATCTCAACTCAATGCACTGGAAAATCAGACCCCAGAAGTGGTGACAATGACTGGGGCGGGGATGATCCAGGTGGATATCGGTGGCCACCCACCTTTTCCAAATGGCTCAAAACAGTTTTCTGGCCATTTTGGCAATTTACTATTTTTAGCAGGTTTTAAC
>SNQJ01S0066110.1:24753-40230 GCA_010110895.2 Picea sitchensis
GTAAAAGGGCCTTCAGAGCCTCATTGTAATCATCTTCTTGCGAATGCGAGTAGCCGTCACATCTCTTCTCAGAGATAAGCTGCCACCATTCTAACGAGTCTTTCACTCTGTATTTTTACAGTCTCTGTACATTTCTCTGATTAGTAGAAATCGTGTATTACTGTATATCTATGTTTATGGTTGCATCTCTGATACATTTCTATTATATTATTGAATATCTGCAATATCTCTGTGCATTTCTTTATTATATCTCTGCTCTCATTTCGTGCCGAAAATAATCCGGATCAGGGGAGCACCCATGTGGAGCTCCATTCAACTAGCCTACCACATGTCACAACGAAAAAAATGACAGTAATTGAGATTTTAAATGTGAGAATTGAGGTGTGTGCTGGGCAGGGGAGAGAGGTGTACATCCCCGTAAACTCCATTACTGATATATGATGGTGATAATTAAACCAAGGGGGGCTCTGGCTAGAGGTAGGAAAGAGAAAATGACAAAGATGAGTGGGAATTTGAATAAGGAGAGTATTGTGATAATCATGTTTAATCATGCTTGGAAGCAGAGCAACACGATGGGTTTAGAGCTGCAAGTTATGCTCAAAATAATTACTCTTGATGGCTGCATGTTTGTGTCCTAGAGATGGAGCTTCCCTAAGGAATTTACCCTAGGGGTCGAGAGTTGGTGGTATAGTGTTGGAGGGGATGCGTGGTTCTGTTGGATCAATGCTCAATTTTATCAGTTCAAACTTTGGTATTTAGGCACTGTCAGGGTACAATGGGAGCTGAGGGTTGACGAGTTTGCGTTGGTAAGACCCCTAAAAGTCACAGTGTGAATTCACTTCTTGGGAAGTGGGAAAATTTTTGGGTTGAGGAGGAAGGTGGTGGGTCTTTGCAGGGTCACTGGGTGGTGGGCGTTGAGTGCTTGGGTTTCTGATTTTACACACGGGTTAGTGGTCATGAGGCAGTTGCAAGGAATATGATGGCAAGGGGAGGGAACATGAAGAGCAGGGGGAGAAGTTAAGGGATAAGGAGCGCTAAGAGGGCCTATTCCTCTTCCAGCCCGATGACCCCTACTCATGCAACTTGAGAGGTCTGGAAAGCCATCCATTGGTTCTAGGTCCACTGCTTGAACGCAATGAAACGAGAAATCAAGGAGGTGGAGGAGGTAGTGATGGACCAGAGACTGTCAAATATTGACAACCATATTGTAAAAGACACCCAGGATTGGGTCACCAACCCGGTTTACTTTAGGACAAGAGATACCAAAAACTTCAAAATAGTTGAGACATACTAGATTGTCAAAACAATTGTGGGACAAGACTTGGAATGAACTAGGGAGGAGAAATGAGATATCCTGCATACCATTCACATCTTTGAAGGTAATTTTGAGTTGTTATGCGAGTTTGAATTTGGAATAAGATTTAAAGTTTCACATTCAGGAGAGCACAAGGCTAATCAACAACAAGAGGGTGGCTCAACCAACTTCTCTGACACTAAAGACAATCCAATTGAACAAGAGGGTGACTCAACCAACTCCTTTGACATTAAAGACAATCCAATTGATTTGGATGGTGAACGTCCAGATCCCACAGATCATAAAATGGAAGGCGATGCCCATGCTCGAACTAGAGGTTAATGAGTATGAATTTGGTTATTATTTTGCTTATATAGTTATATGAACTCTAGTGGGGTCATAGGATATGTTGCTATCATAGACTTTGATATAGTAGTTTACTGTTGGGTCTCAAAAACTGATATGTCTTCGTATCATAACTTCTCTGAACATCATCGATATGGGGTTTTGGTTTCCTTAATGATAAATCCCCCAATTTTGGCTGCAAATCCATATTTTGTATATAATAGAAAAAAAAAACATAAATATTTTTAGCTTAAAAAAATACATTTCAAGAATATTAGAAATGCATTAATAGTTTTTTTTTTAAATAAAATTTGAGATTTAAAAAAAATCATATTTGAATTTGTATATATATATAAGGATTGTGGATAGAGTAACCTATCTTTACATATTTATGAAGAAATGCTTATATGGGAAAACTTTTGATGGGTGGTGTCATTTGTGAAATTTGTGAAGGTGAAAATTAAGTTTTCTCAATTGAAAAAAATTATATGCTTACTTAAAGCATTAAGTAATGGAGGATAGTTGATGGTTGAGATGTCACAAAAATACCTATATACTAAACCCCACATTGACCAACTATCCTACTACCTAAAACTAATATAAATTTATAACTTAAAAAAAAGTTCCTATAAAAAATTTATAGGAACATATAAAATATACAACACATACATTTCCCATATACTCTCAAAACATACAAAGTCCTAGACATGCAAGGACCCACCCATCAAGTTATGTAAAATGAGAGAGTTTTATTATGTGTCACCATCAAGTTTTGTGCAATAATACCACTTGTAGATCTATGGGTTAGAATCCACGTTCACATACAAGGAGACTATTTTTTTTTGAGGAAGAAATAGATTTGAAATTAACTTTTCATGATTATTTTTTACTATTAATGATGGACGTATCCATTTCCAAATAATTTGGCCCGATGTTTATATCCTTCAGCCATCCGATAATTGTTTTTTTGGTTTTATATTTTTTTTTACGGAAACAATAGAAAATATAAAATAGGGAAAATAAAGGTAGTTTATAATCTACTTGCAGCAACATTTAATACTGTGAAGCATATTTATCCCAAAGGTGTATAACTATTAGAGATGGGCACAATTAATCACCTTTTATTCTAAAATTCTAATCTAATGGCTAACAATTGAAAACGCTGGAATATTCTTAGTCGTCCTCCCAAATCAATGAATGTGATTTACTCTTCATAACTTCTTTGTATTTTTGAATGCCTCAGTTAACCTGTTTACTTTTTAACATTTACCTAATCATATTAAGAAATTACTGTACCACCATATGATTGCCACGTTTAACTGATTAACCTTTGGAATTACCACATTTAAGATAACTTTTGGATTTCCTCAGCTCTATGTGGTCCGTGCGTTTCAATTCACCAGAGTGCTGGCCGTCCAGATAACTTTCGGGGTTCACCAACCGCCACTTTGCGGCTATGCTAGTGGATATTGTTTTCAACATTTATTGGATAATCAATGATATTGGTTGATCCATCTTGAAGTAAAGTCAAGAATAAAAATTGAGAAGAGCAACAATAAATATCATTTTGTTTGGAGGGAAAAAACTGAAAGTTCAACTTAAAACCCTAAAATTGGTTATTTAATAAAATAAACCTTAAAAATAAAAATTACTAAGAAAACCAGAAAACATTAGAATTATTAAGTTTTAATATTAAGAAATACCTAAAATTATTAATAAAATTACTAAAAATAGGTTATATTAATAAAGTAATGAAACTTAAATTTATGTTAGTATTATTAGTATTATAATCCAAAGGTTATTAACAATGGTATATAAACCCTAGAATTACTAAGTTTAGTTTAAAAAAGCCCTAGTATTATTAACTCGCGGCTGACAACGCCGAAAGGTATCGACTGAGAACACGTGCCTTCAATATAAAATCCGAAAGGTATCGACTGAGAATGTGTGCCTTCAATATAAAATGTGGTAATTAGTCCGTGGTAATATGAAACGTTAAATAAGATTAAAAGATCATTAATTATGCCATTGTCAATAGATTTACGCCTTTCGGCGTAATAATATTATTGGGAGTAGTATTGTTAATAAATTTTTAAACCTTAGAATTATTAAAGTTGGTATTTATTAGTATTAGAGTTATGAGTGTTGGCATTGAATCTTATAACCCTATTTTTTAATTTTAGTGATAAGGTCTTAGTCTAACTAGAATTCTTAAATTTATTAGTAATGTGAAGGTTAAGGTTAAACTATGATATTATTAGCATTATGTTTAAGATAGAAGTTGGAGACTAACCCTAGGACAAAAGACCAAAAAACAAGAACAAAGAAAATAATCCAAGAAGAGTAAGGGAAACCTGATTAAACTTACCTGTTATGGCTGTGATGGATCAAAGGTAGCCATAATCCACATGCTGCAGCATTCAATGCTGTATCCTTCAGCCATCCCATAATTGTTTTTCTCTTTTATTTTTTATTTTTTTGGAAATAATAGAAAATATAACTTATCTTACATAAGGGGAAAATAGAGGTGGTATATGATCTACTTGCAGCAGCATTTAATACTGTGAAGCAGATTGGATATTGTTTGTTTTAGATTGGACGATCTACAATCTACATATAACAGCATTCAATGCTGCATAGCAAGCTGAATATTACTGACCGAAAAAAAATCACATTTAACAACTATTTTTCATTAAGCAGTTGCTGAATGACGGTCATTAACAGACAAATGAACCAGCATGGGCAGGCCCACTAATCTCCATGGACAAGTGGAATCTGACCAAACACCAAATTTCAATCTCAAAATATAGATAGAGAGCTATTCAGCTGTTGATGAAAGATACAGGTTGGGGTTGGTCCGTTGATGCTGACACAAACAATGGCGATAAAGAAAGAACCTTTTGATTTTTGACAATTTGGACGCCATGTACATATTCCTCAGTACTGCAAACGTGTAAACATCAACTTTGACAATGCAGACTCCTCCAAACAAATAATTGGACTCTAAAATATACACCTGCATTTAACTGACATACGAATGTGTATACAGAGAGGCTAACATATCCATTAAAAATGCGCAGAGGCTCAAATTATATTTAGATCTGGATGAAGTTCAGGTGATGCAGGTTGGAGTTGGTCCGTTGATGCTGACACACACAATGGCGATGATCTAGAAGAAAGAACCTGCTACTTTTTTGACAATTTTGACCATATTTATTTATTTATTTATTTATTTTTTTTTTTTTTTTTTGGGACCAGTTTTTAAAGCTCAACTTTTTAGGCTAAGGCTAACATTAAATTGGTGTATAGAGGATCTTTTTACGGAAAGATTTGATTGCTAAAATCTATCAAGATATACATACCCTATTTTTCTGGATTTGAACATGTTACCTTTTAAACCCATGTTCTTAACTATTAAATCTACTCAAATTAAATTTATTTTCACTTTATCATCACCAAACTATACAAAACTGCTAATACTAATTCGGTTGCTATGATTACTACTTTTTTACCATTCTGCAAAAATATCATCTGGACTGTTATTAAGGATTGGAGACATCTAGATTCCCAGAAGAAATGGTTGCTTTTGTTTTGAAATGCCACAACATTTTCTCAAATGTTACCTTTCTTAATAGCATAAATGTACAGGTTGAGAAGCCTCCATCTTGTTGTCAAGTTAGGGCTCTAATAGAGTATTTTTAATAAAAATATGATTTCAGGGATCTTTTACACGGACTTATGAATTATCATTTTGAAAGTAAGGTAATCACATTAATGGTGGTTCATATATGAAAAGCATTGGCTCATATATTATTAAAGCTGGAAAACATTAGTCCATTCAATCAGCATATATTATTTAGAAATAATAATAATAATAAGGATATTAATAATATTAATATTAATGATAATATGAAGAAGAATGTATAATCATTTAATTAGTATATATCATTTAGATAAAAGAATAATAATAATAAGAATATTAATAATATTAATATTAATGATAATATGGAGAAGAATGTATAGTTTAAGTGGTTTAATAGTTAATAATATGGGTTTCTTCATAAAGGTAACATGTTCAATTTTACACGTCAACAAGTTGTTGTTTTCAGATATTCATGTGGTGTTGGCAAGGTATCAACTCACTTGTTTTAAGGAATGGCTCAAAATATGAACAAGAATACAATTAACCAAAAACTTTGTAAAATAACTTTAATTATTATTAATTTAATATTTGATTTTGATTCAAATTGAGTGTGATTAGCTTTAAGTGAATTGATTAGGGTTGATTAAGGGTACTTGTGGTTAACTTTTTTTTTGACTATAGTTAACTATGGTAGGTTTTGGTTGATTTTTGGTGACTACAATATAAAATGATTGAATATGGTTAACTATGATTGACTTTCGGTGACTATGATTCACTATGATTGTAGGGCTCATTTTAGGAGCAGGTTCAACTTTAAAGATTTGGGGTCCAAAACCTTTTGGATCCCATTTGAGGCCTTAAATGACCATTTTTAGGGTCAAAACTTTGTGAGAATAGATCTATCCTCTTGATGATGTTCTATACCTCAAACAAAGTTCATATGTAGAAGTATGCCTCCCTCAAGTTCGCATTTCTGTCTCATATATACATGGACATGAAAAAGGTAGATGATGGCCTTTCAAAGGAAGCTTTGGGGGAGATGGGTATACAAATGATTTCTCTCATGCACATTGGCTATAAAATTCTCCCCCTACAAACTTTGACCTCTACAAGGATTCATTTTTGTTTTTTAAATCCTTTAATAATCTTTTTTTTGTTGACACCAATCACATATTTTGTGATAGTGAATATCTTTTAGAACCTGCTTTTGAAAGATGTAATTTATGACCGTTTAAGTCAAAAAATATTTTTTATTTTTTGAATTAAACTAGCACAACCACAAGTCACTCGTGGCTAGTGAAAGCCGAAATAACCGAGCTCTGGGCATTAAATAACTGCATAACCCTGTGCATTAAATAACTGAAGCGGTAATACTGAGCGGTGGTAATACTAAGCTGTAAGAGCTCCAGGCAAGAAACCCAGTAAATAACCGCATAACCCTGTGCATTAAATAACTGAAGCGGTAATACTAAGCGTAAGAGCTCCAGGCAGGAAAATCCTGCCAAGTAAATAATAGTTGGAGTAAAAATCGTGGCTAGTAAACTTGGGCTCTTTAGAAAATGAAAAGTTAATCACTCATAGGTGGCAATCAACTAACCATCATAGTAAATTTTAAGTATGATTAAGTAAAAGTAAAAAATTAAACATTTAAACAGATGTCTTTATAATAGTGAGGAAGTTAGTGGTTGAAATCACCACCATTGATTTATTGGGACGATTAAGAATATTCCAACAGTATTTAATCTTGTCCATACAAAACTGATTAAGTACTAAAAACATATTACATGTGCCCATTATCAATAAGTGTACGCCTTTGGATGCAATAACTTATAAGTAAAACATGTATGCATGATTGTTTGTTCAATAAAGTTAAAAATAACTTTTTTTAATACCTTGAAACATATACCAATGTAATTTTGTTTTATATAAATAAAATTATAGATTTTTTTCCTTGAAAAATAATAATAAATAAATTAAAAACCCTCCAAAAAAAACTATAACTATATGATAAATAAACTTGAAAAATTAATATATTATTAAAAAAAAACATTATAAAAAATATTTGAAAAAAAATCTTAAAAACCATTAAAAAAATAAAATAAAAATAAAACCATATCAAAATATTAATAATAAAAAAATTCAAAAAAATTAATTAAAAGAAAAAAAGATTAAAAAAAAAACTCGACACTCCAACGAAGGGAGCATGAAGGTTAGGGGAGGGTGATTCCAATAATTCCCCCCTCCTCCCCCTCCATAAAAATTCCACAACTACACCACACCCCCTACCAACCTTACTCACCCGAGTCCATTCCTTTCATTATTTAACAAAAAAACAAAGCATCAAGAAGAGTGTAATTTCAAGAATTGCTTGCCCTCCCCCATTTCCTTATCGAGAATTGCTTGCCCTCAACTCTTTTTTTTTTGGGTGTGTTTATTTATTTATTTTTTAAAAACACAAATTATATATATATAATTTTTTTTCTTTTCTTTTTATTAATGTTTTTCTTAATTTTTGTTTTTTTAATGAATTTTTTTTAAACATAAATCATGTATATTCTTTTAAACTTTTATTTTATTTTTCTTAATTTTGTTATTAAAATATATGTTTCTTTTCCTTTTTTAATTCATATTTTATTAAGGTGATTTTTAATTTTTAAAATAGGGTGATGTTTTTATGAGCCTTTTTAATTTAATTTTTTTGAAAATTTACTATCATAAAAACAAAAACTCATATGAGCATTGAGCTTTGAAAAACTCTATAGAATAAGGGTTTGTTGTTTCATGCAGTCCTCCACATGGTGACGCCCCATGGCAAAGCACGCAGGGAGGATCAACCCCCTTTCTTACAAAACATTTCTTGAAAACTTGATCGTTGGTGCCTTGGGCTCGATCACTGGCACACTGACTCCCTCCAATAGCACTGGTAGTGACCCTCAACCAAATCATGGAAACAATGGAGATGACATTCCTATGGAAGATCAACTGCAATCTGTTAAAGGACCATCCAAATGGAATCCTGGACAATGTGTTCTGAAAGATGATTAAATGCTTAAGTATGAAATTCACTCCGAGCACATTGACAACTATGTGCAATTAATGAAAGACCATATGCTCATTGGGAATTTTTTAGGGATCTAGCCAATATAACGAGATCTAGTAGCTTGGATCAAAGGCAGATGAAAACCCACAAAACATATGGATCTCAAACTCAGCTCGAAGGGTTTTTTCACCGAAATATTCCACAATCACTTGGATAGAGACAAAATCTTTGAAAATGGGTCATATTTATTTAGATTTGTCGGGATGCATCTAAGGTATTGGACTGGAAACTTCAATCCTGATACATAAGACTTCTCTTATGCCCTAGTTTGGGTATGACTATATTCATTTCCCCATGAATATTGACATGAAGAAATCTTAGTAGGGATTGAGAATACCTTAGGCACTTTTGTAAAAAAAGATGAGGTCACTAAACATGGAAGGCACACAACCTACACTTGATTTTGCATTTATATGAATGTATTTGTACCTATTCCATAGTTAATTTGCCTTAGTTATTAGGACATAGAGTGGGTTCATGACTTTATAGTATGAATTTATTCCCTTCTGATGCCGACGATGTCATGAACATGGGCATCTTTACAATGATTGTCCCTTGATCAATCCTCCTAAGCTAGCGAACTCAAAGGTTGTCTCAAATGAGGGTTTTATCAAAGTCCCATCTAGACGTTGTGTAGGTAGACGCCGACCCCATTTGGATAAGGGAAAAACCCTCATCTCTAAGAACATATTTGGCATTCTAAGAGATAACCCGAAAGAACATATTCATAATAAGCCCTTGGCTAGTCGATTTGAGAATTAAACAACTCAAGAATATCGCATTCCCTTGCAAACTCCTAAGGGTCCCATGATTTAAATGCCAAGAAATGCCACCCTTCTCTCCAAATATTTTGTAACTGAATCAATGGAAGATGATATTGAGGATAATTTTGACACAGAACACGAAGACATGGATCTAGAAGGAGTCGATCTACAACAAATAATGGAAGCCTGCCAACAGAGAGACATTCACTTAATTCTAGTCGATCAAAGAAAAAAATTACATCGAGCTATTTCTAAAAGCAAGAAACATGTTGGGGTGCAGTTGTAAGAACCGAGGTTTAGGTTATCTAACCAACAAAACCGTTCAGATACCGATGCTTTCGACATCACTTGCATGCAAGTGAAGTCTCACCCAAGGTATCTACTAGGACTGCAGAAACCAAGTTCCTACAGGGTTGAGGGGATGTGAGGTCATCACCATGTTCATTGATACTTATATACCATGTGCACAATATTCCGTGTCTCTTATCCCTTGATTAATTGGTAAACTCAATTATACAACACCATTATAATGCACATTGCGACATAGACCATTTACTAGAACATTTATAATTAATGTGCATCACTCAGAGCTAGATCTAATAATGCATAAACAAAACATCCATGAATAATCACTTAAAAATACACATTAAAACACATAATTTAACATCGTTCACCCAATCCTTGGGCTACGTCCACAACGACTGAATTATTTATTATTCTTCGTGCAATTATCTCAGGCTTGCAAACTGTGCTACAATAGATACATCATGATATCATTCCCCATCCTACCTAGTCGCTCTGTAGTGCAAGTCTCTCTCTACCAAAATATCCCCTAAACCTTTAGACATAGACTCTCTCTCATTCTCAGTCTATTCTCTCAACAACAACAACAACCTATTCTTACCAACCCATTACATATTTATACATAGAGTTTAGGGCTCAAAACCATACTAGCTTATCCCAAAACCCTATGCCAAGTCATTATGACTCATTACAACTCATGAAAACACACAGTTTGTTCGTGCGTTTCCTGCCTTCATGCCTGCATGTTTCTTTTCCTTCCTTTTCGCATGCATGCTGCTTTTCCTGCATTATCTCCTTGCTATATTTCCTTGCTTTATCTTCTTATGCACTTCCAAATGTGCTTTTACTTCGAACTCCGATCCTAAATGTGCCTTTACTATGCACTCCTCAACCCTTAGGATATTTCTCAAAATTGCATCCAAAATGTCTAACATGCCCCCAACACTCACTTGTGGCTCATACCAAGCCACTCAGACCTGTTTCATTGCTCCTTTCCATGACTCCATAAATTTTTGCAATGTCTCTCTAGCTGTAGCGACTTCTTTCTTTTCCTCAACCTTCCTCTCCAAAATTTCTTCTACGACCTGTGCCATTAACCTCACAAGCTTCTCCTCACAGTCTTTCTCGACTTACTTCACCATGACCTGCATCGTTTCCATTCCCCATATTATCTTGAGTGCTTCATCCTATAGGGGTTCCAATTGTTGTTCTTAGTGGTGCCATTGCTCTCTGCCAACAATGCTCCCCTTTTTCGACTCTACAAATGCTCTGTGTCGGCTCTAGTTTTCTTGTGGTTTGATATGTATTCTCACAATGCTTATGAATGCAAATACCCTTTCCCTATCATCCCCTGGTGTGATTTTATAATCCTTCGACAATTGTCCCTATACATTAGTGCATGAACTAATGGTCCAATCTACCAGTTGCGTACTCAATGTGTGATTTAATGTTGCTTTGTTACCAAACCTACTGCTAGATTTTTGCCTCGTACCGCCAGTTTGTCATGATCCCCGGTGGATTTTTCCATTTATAACTACGCATCGTCTTTATGCCTTGTCATTAACACTTTTTAACCATCATTGCTACCTTTTATTGCCTTTAATGATCTTGTCGGTCATTTTCTGTGCAATTTTTCTGGCTTACTTGTTCGTTCACTGCACAGTTCCACGCTTCTACGTGAAATCTCCCTGTTCGACACAATTTCATCCATCTTCACGACACTCACTTCTTCCGTGCACTTACATACACCCATGTAAGTCTTGCACCTTGGACCTCAGGTTAACACTTCAAACTTCCTATTTCTTACATGCCTTTGCCACTTTATGTTCTTTTTCTTTTCCACTATTGATTTCTTTTTGTCCTTTTTCCTACTATAATACACTAGTATGGTACATTTTTTCTTATGCAATTCAGCCTAGTGCATGGGAGGTTGACCATACCTATAAATTTTCAGTCGATTGCCATCCACCAATCCTCCCAAGACTTCACCATTCTATGTTTCCAAGTACACAACACCTGCCTCTGTCACATATTTAATTATGTATGGTCCTAACCAATGCATTCAAAACTTTCCTGGATGCTGCATAAACTTACTATTGTATAGTAATACTAAGTCCCCTACTTGAAACTTTTTATGTTTAATATGTCTATCATGCCATGCCTTTTCTCTTGCCTTCTGAACTTGTTGATGGAACCCTGTGAAAAATCAGTCTTCCTCAAGCTATAATAACCGTGGAAATCTCTCCTCTACTACGCCAGAGTTCAAAAGATCAATAATCACCACAACACATAGGCTAGGCACAATAAACTCCATCAACATTACTGCTTCTTGCCCATAAACCAAACTAAAAGGTGTCTATCAGGTCAACTTTTTACTTATAGTCTTATATTCCCAATAATACTGTAGGGATCCTCAAGTCCCAATCATCCCTTCCTTCTACTATCCCATTGGCCTGAGGGTGATACGTTATACTCCTCTGATGATGAATTTGAAATTCCTCAGTCATTGCTGTAATTTTCTTATTCAGGAAGTGTGTCCTCTGATCACTCAGTAGACTATGCGGGCATCCAAATTGTGTAACTACATTCTCAAATAGAAACTGTGCAGTAGTCTCCGCAGTGCAGTCTAGGATTGGTGTCGCTTCTGCCCATTTGGTAAAATACTTTTTCGTAGTGATTATATACCTAGCTCTTGATCTTCTCATTGGTGGGTTGATCAATCCAACAAAGTCTATTTCCCATTTATCAAACACCTACAACGTAACCTATGGGTGCAAAGGCATCTCATCCCTTCTGGAAGGATTTCCCACCCTTTGACAAACATCAGATGCCTAACAATATTCTTTGGCATCCTTGTGAAGTGTGGGCCACCATATCCTTGTGCACAAAATCTTATGTGTGGTCACTTTACTTGCGTAGTGTCCTCCTGCAATTCCTTCGTGCACTTCTGAGAGTATCGTTGTCCTTTCATGCTCCAACAAAGATCGTCTTAATATTCCATCTACATCTAAATTGTATAAGTTCCTTGCAATTAGCTGGTAGTTCCCTGATTTAACCACTAACTATTTCTTCTGTGCAACTATCATGTCTGACAGGGCCATTCCTATACTTAAAAACTACACAATGTTTGCGAAGTAGTCATCCACCATTTTAACTACAAATAACTGTGCATCCAACAAGCTTTCATCTAGATTCCCTACATCTTCTCCTGATAGTATATGCGATAAGTGATCTGGCCCTGCATTCAACTTCCTTGGTTTCACAACAACCTCAAAATCATATTCCTGGAACAATAAAAACCATCTAGATATTTTCCCCCCCAACACTAGCTTGTTCACTAAGTATCTTAGTGAATAATGGTTTGTATACATATTAAAATGAGAACCCAAAAAATAATGTCTAAACTTATACAATGCATATACCATTGCCAATCCTTCTCGTTCTGTGGTAGTGTAATTTTTATTTATTTATTTATTTTTATTTTTGTTTTTATTTTCTGCTGTTGACAACTTCATGCTTGCAAATGCAATTGGATGCTCTATGCCTGCTTCTCCTGGTTGAGATAATACTATGCCTAAATCTATTGACGATGCATCCACATGAACATGAAATTCCTTCTTCCAATTTGGGAATATCAAAATTGGCGTGATCACTAATTTATGCTTCAATGTATCCAAACCTTTCCAACAATCCTCATTCCACTATAACTCAACTTCTTTCTTCAACAACTTCTTCATAGGTGTTGTAATCCGCGCATAACCTTTAATGAAATTCCTGTAGTATCCTATATGACCTAGGGTTTCTCTCAATTGTCTAATTGATGTGGGTTCTTGTAAGTCCAAAATCACTACAACCTTGGCAGGATCCACTAATAAGCCTTTCTTACATACCACATGGTCCAACAAAATTACAAAAGGCGTGCATAAAATACATTTCTTCAAATTAAGTGAAATATGACATTGTCTAGACCTATCCAACATTAACCTGAGTACTTCTATGTGATGTTTCAATAGACTACACATAGTCCAATCATCTAAGTAAACTTCAAGTAACTTATGAATAAATTCCTTAAAAGCTGCAACAACTACTCTTGAAAAAACTGCAGGTGCATTCTTCATCCCAAAAGGAATTACTATGTACTGATATCTTCCCCACTCTGTCGCAAAGGTAGTCTTATGTCTGTCTTCTTTCACAATCTTAATATGGTGATATCCTGAAAATCTATCTTTGAAAGAATATGCCTCCTGCCCTCCTACATTGTCTAGCACTTCATCTGTAAAAGGTGTTGGAAATGGATAATGTAGACATGCATCATTTAGCTTTCTCAGGTCTACACAAATCTTGATTCCCCTTGTTTTCTTATCTTGCACTACCATTGGAATTATCCATTTTGATTCCACAACTGGTTCAATGATTTTGACTTCTAACATTCAGTCTATCTGTACCTTTACCTTCTCTTTATATTTTAGATTCAGTATACAAAGTCTTTGTCTTACTGGATTAGTACCTGGTTGCAAAGGGATCTTCATTTCTTCTAACTTCCCAACTATCCCTTTCATTTATGAGAATGTAGTTGGGAATAGATCTTGATATTCACGCAGTAAATCTGCAATATTCTCCATAGTTTCATCATTTCAATAATCTCCTATCTGCACAAACTTTGGGTTCTCTTTTGTCCCGATATTTACCTTTTATGTCTTTAGTGGCTGTGCATACGCAACAAATTCAAGCTCTAGTCCTTCTACTGCATGTTCCCCCTCAGTTTCAGGTAATGGCATATTCCTTGGATCTTCCTCGTCTTGTTCTTATTTAGCAACTTATAACATTCCAGTCATTCATGAACAATCATAGAAGCTCTGTGCACACTACACATATGTACTACCTCCATTGACCCTTCTTCTAAAAAGATCTTAGTTCTAATGGCTTGCAAAGCTGCATCTAGTAATGGAGATTCATGTTCCAATGTAAATGCTACCTTAAACCTTTGAATTATCTGGTCCTAATTCATTGTTTCTCTGCACATTTCTGGTTCTAGGTACCAATTCTTAGGAATTGCATCTAATGTATATGTAAACCTGTGCGTCCATTCATTAATCAGTATCGATTTCCATATGTTTATTCATTGTTCAACATGATCTGTTGGATCAACTACCCCTGTATACTTCTGCATAATATACACCACCTCGGTACCGAATCTAACTTGCATCAATATTCTACACTGTTGCCAGTCTTCTATTCCTTCTTTATGTGCATCCCAACATCTGGCTGGAGTGGCCTTCAAGACAACATCTAATGCCAACAATATTTTTTGTTTGGGTATCTGCAACTCAAACGCCTGCACGAAAGATTCTATGTCAGTCAAACCATCATACTTGGGAGGGTCACATAACTCCGTTCCAATACAACGCAATAACCGAGTAATGCAGGCACATCATTTGGTGGATAATTCATGCATCCTCTGCTGCCAATGTTCCAGACCTTCCTCTAAGTCCGATGCACATGAGCTAATGCTTCTCCAACTTAGTGCATCATATGCAATGGGGTTAACATAGTCATCCATTCGTGCATTCATATTATACAAGTTTTCAATTTCGTTCCCTTTCGCTGACTCTATGTACCTCGTTCCTTCTGTTAGATCCAATGGCGCAATAAATTTTAAGTTTCCTACCTCAAATATCATTTCCCTCCTCTTTAGATTAATAATTGCCTAATTATCAAATGCCCATTCTAACCCCATTAGTGTTGGATATGGCTGACTATCATCCACAATATCAATGACTTCAAAGCCTTCTATACTGCACACCCCATCTATATTCACATGTATCCCTATCATTGGCCAATTGGTACTATCTTGTGTTGGTTTTCCAATCTGAACTGGACATGAGACCAAATTAACTTAGGTTTCCCCATCATTTCCCATTTTTGCTTTGGTAACACATTTACATCAGAATCCAAGTCTAAAATGACATTGTCCACATCATATTCTCCAATCTGCGCACTTAGTCTGAAATCTCCGTTGGTCCTCTTT
>SNQJ01S0066111.1:8992-28996 GCA_010110895.2 Picea sitchensis
GCAGTCTTTCTTCAGATGTCCTTTCTTCCCATAATTCTAGCACTCTATCTTTCCAAGTCTAGATTTGGATCTACCCTTCCTAGAATTCTCGCAGTTCCCTGAGCCCTTTCCTCTTTCCTTTTGTCTTACCCTATTCTCCATGTTCAATGCATTACCTGATGTCTCACCTATGATTTTCCATCGCATTTTCTCACTAAGGATAACACCAACAACATCATCAAATTTTAAAGTATTTGAGCCAGAGACACAGTTACTTACAACCATGACCAAGCCATTCTAGCTTTCTGGCAATGAGTGCAAGATTAGAAGAGCCCTGACCTCATCATCAAAATCCACTTTTAAAAAAATTTGTTGATTAGTAACTGTATTAAATTCATTTAAATGATTTTCAACAAACCCACCTTCTAACATCTTCATATTAAATAATCTCTTCATTAGAAATACCTTATTGGACATCAAGGGTTTTTCATACAATTTAGCCAATGCATCCATCAAATCCTTCATTGTCTTTTCTTTCGAAATATTGAAAGCCACCAACGCTGCCAGGATCAACTGTATTGTTCCTAGAGCCTTTTTGTCAAGAATATCCCATTCTTCTTCCTTCATATCCATAGGCTTCTTTTCTATTCCACCAAATGGTAGGAATATATCCTTCTGATATAAATAACCTTCCATCTATATCTTCCATAACTTGTAGTTTTGGCCGTTAAATTTTTCGACCCTAAACTTTCCATCTTCCAACATTGCTCCCAATTGAACCAAGAACCCTCTTTTCCCACGAGTTACCTTTCTCTCTAATACCATTTGTTAGAAAAATAGGATTGCGGAGCAATAAAATAAAACAAATGCAGAAATAAAACATAGAAGATACACAATACAATAGAGACACAGATATACGTGGTTCACACAGTGTGGGCTATGTCCACCAGAGAAATTGTCAGGTCCTTCCTTTATTATTATCCAGCAAATGAAGGGATACAACCTACAGAAAACTTGCTATAAATACCTCTTCTTTCTCTCACAGTATCCTATCTCGGAATATAATATTCTCCATGATACACAGCCGCAATACATTTCCATCATAAGAGAGGGTTTCCTTCTAGGGAAAAAAACCCTAACATAACTTCTACCATTAGATCTGCGACCTTATAATGAACGGTCCATACTTACAATGAAATTACAATATACTTTTGCAAGGCCATTTTTTCTTCGAGGGCCTGCTTGCCCCTGGACCTCGCAGAGGGGGTAACCCTCCTCTGCACTCCCTTGCATGGAAGAGTGTACATTCTTCTGGGATGTAAAGTCTTCATGGGGTATAAAAATGAATGAAAACAAATACCTCTGAATATGGAAGATACTCAAGCTCTACAACCAATAATATTTATATTCTATTGTTCAATATCTTCCCAATGCCTACTTCCATCCTCAATTCTCAGTCTTGAGCAGAAAGTTATGGTTATTTGAAAATTTGTCCTTTCTATGAGGGAAATCCTGGTATAGGTGATCTTCTTTGGAAGTTGAATTATCTCTCAAGACCATGTTGGATCCTCTCATAATGTGCACAGGCCCTTTTGATTTCCCTCAAATGCAAGTCTGTACAAATCATAAACCTGCAGGCTCCTTCTCTAAGCCCATTTTTATCTTAAAATCAAAATTTCAGGCACTAGCCCATTTAATTCAAACCAAAACTCATGTGATCCTAGGATAGAACTAAGTTCTTACCTCCTTGGTGCTTATCTAGAGATTCGAGACTCCAATGCTCTGAAACTTCGGACTTTAGAAGTTTCTCCCTTAACACACTCCAAATTACCTGAATGTCGAATTGGAGAACTCTTGAATGGAACTTCTCGAGAGCTTCATTATTACGACACTCCAGAGTTTCAAGATTTAGAATATTTTATAATGCAACACAACACTCCCCCCTGAATGCCAAAGTGGTGAACCCCCAAACGGGCATTGTTATAGGAAACTCTGCTAGTAGAAAAGTGAACTTCCTCTTGGATATAGACCCCTATAACCAAGACATAAAGGTGCTAACTTTGGTCACTGACATCCCTTTAAACCTAGCTAAACTAATCTATAGAGAAGAGGAAGAAGATGTACCTTTTTTACGATGTTTGTCCTCGCCCAGTTCCAAGTTGAGCTCTGATCCAGAAGCTCTTCAATAGGTCCTGCAATCCAATCAAAGATAAAGAATGCTTCGTATTATACTACGATTAGTTTGAAACTAGATCTATCCATTAAAGAAAAGTTCATGTAGGCATACACAATATTGAAGGAGATAGGCCAAGCACATGTATTAATGAGAACTCAATAGAGATACTGCCAGAACTTTGATGCAGATGCAATAGCCTCACCAAGATCTCCTTGTCCAACACCTTGCTCAAATGATCCACAAACAAAATGACTATGCTTCATTGATTATCTCCCTTATGAGATCATACATTTGATGCCTTCAATGTCCTCCCTTCCTCATGAGATCATAAGTTAGATATCTCTCAATCTCTCCCTCTCCCCTTTCACCATGAGGAGGCCTCCTTATATAATCTTAGAGAGGCCTAACCACCTTAGACATTCTTGGGATAGGTTTAGGATCTTTCTCCATCAGTTGTGTATCCTCCCTAAGATCCATCCTTGACCTCAAATTCGAATCAAACTAACTCTAGAGATGGGGGGGATTTTTCCCTGATTTTCCTCAACAGCCCAAGATTTCCTCAAACAACCTAGCGCTCCCCCAGAATGGGGCACATAGAATTCCAATGCTCCCCCAAAGGAGGGAAAGGAGCGTTGGCACTCCCTGACTATGGGTAGGGGGGAATTTCCCTTCAAAAATTACTTTTAAGTGGTCTTTTTCATGGTAAAAGATGTACTCTTTGTCATGTGATTTCTGTTTCTTAAACCAGTCTTTGAGGGTGTTTTTGAAGTTTCCTTGTGATGTCGTTTGAGACACGACATAAGAAATATGACTGTATGATGTCTGTGACACTTGCGACACTTGTAATGATGACAATAGGTCATCATTGAAGTGAGTAATTTTGATGTGTAAAATATTCCCCCCCAAAGTGCGAAGTTAGAAGAAAGAAAATGATGACTAAAGTACTTTGTAGACTTTTTCAAGCAAGGTTATGGACTCGGAGAACTTGGAAGAAGCTGGACACAACCATCAAACAACTATTATGATATGTTTCAAACCCAATGTAGGCATACCTATTCTTGGGTGATAAATACTTGTAAGGTATGGCCACCATAAGATACACTGTGGATCCATAATCATATTAACAAAGAGTATAGACACCAAAGATACAATGTGGATCTATACTTCCATGACATTAACTAATCATAGCCATGAAAAATACACAGTGGATCTACGAGATGACAAGACATAGCCACAGACCAATACAAAGTGGATCTATTTGATAGTATATGTGTCAATATTCAAAACAAAGTATGTCGCAACCTGGGTAAAGTACATATCAGAGTGATCACTCAACCTAGGGTCTTCTTATCGATCCCGATGTGGTACGATTCTAACCATGTGAATAGATGTCCTGATGTTGAACATGGTAGAAACCACTTGATTACCAGTCAATGAGGTAAACCATTAACAAGTGCTATGGAAATCACCATTGATGTCAATGATTCCCAAGGTACCTTAGTACATTCCAACTAATGTGAATAGATGAGCTAAAGTCGAACATCTGTGGAATCATTCGATCAGAGGTCAATGCTGTAAACCGATTTTCGAACACGAGGAGGCCTACCATTGAGGCATGCAGGTCCCAAGGTAATAACTGGTTTCTAAGTCTAGTTCCTGGATAATGAGATGAAGTCGACAGGAAACAGAATCGTTGCAGGAGGGCCTTGACGTATCCCCCATCAATGACACGAAACTAACAAAGAGATGTAAATTTGTATATCAAATGAACATGGACTGACATGGGTATTGAAATGGGATATTTGTGATGGTTGATTCTCGAGGTAGATATTCCCCTTGACCACTGAGGCACAACATCAGAAACATGACATGGACCAAAACATGATGATGGAATGGACACTGCGACTTTCATCGAGTGACCCAAAGGAGTAAAGAAACTTAGAGGATTGGTTCAGTGCATAGTTTCAATGGATTAAAATGTATGCAAAGACAAAGTGTCATGTTCAAGGGTGAGTGTAAGAGTGATTGGTGATGTTTTCAAAAACTGCTTGGATTGCTTCCTTCAAATTTTCCCCCCATCCAGATAGACAAGTACCTATTTTTTATTTAATGAGCTCGAGGAGGATAACACATGCTCATTATAACTCACCTTCGATAAGTCCCTCTTCCTTTGTTTAATGAACTGGAATAAGTAAGGGTTCGGTCCCATATGGGCCCTTCAATGTATATTTTTCTAACGAGTCATGAGAAGGTAAAATCAGTTATTTTTCATGTTTAGAGATTCCGAAAAGAATTTAAAAGACGACTCCAGGGTTGTCCTTTTTTTCATAATTTTAGTCTCGCGAGGCCGAAAAATGGATAAATTATCACTCGAAAGATTCCCTTTCAAACCTTTTAATGAGTGGGAAAGGAAGCAAGATCACTCGACAATATTTTCATGTTTAGAGAGTTTGAAAAGAGCTTAAAGGAGACTCCAGGGGGTTCCTTTTTCGTATATCCATGTGAGTCTGAAAAAGAGATAAAATTTTATTCGGTTTCGTTCTCATGTATTTTCGAGCACGAGAAAGAACAAAGAATAAGCTTGGTATTGGTTTCATTTTTACACAAGCTTGAAACAAAATTAAATGTATACTTGTAAATCCCCAATGTAAATTCCAAAGGTTGGGATACCCATGGATGGTTGGTACTCTTCCCCCATCTTGAAAATCTAGTGGCATAACTCTAGAATGATAATTGAAGGTTGGAGACATGCCCCCACCAAGCTTCAATTCATTCACCGACTTTGAGGTTGTCACCAATTTTTGTAATAGATGGAGAAACGGGATAAGGGTGGATGAAATGAAGGTTCAAATACGAGACCTAATGAAAGAATTGACTCGATGGGAGAGGCAACTGTTTCATTTTTTAACGTGCTTGTCATAGGAAAATAACTTTTCTCAAGGATCCGAGTTTAATCTCCATATTTATGTTTCATTTTTTAACGAGCTTGCTATAGAGAGGAAAACTATGCTCAAGGCCTCTATTTCATTTTTTAATGAGCTTGCTACAGAGAGGAAAACTATGCTCGTAACCTCTTATTGATCATGTCTTCCAAGAGGATAATGCTTTGGAAGGAAACCATGTCATGGGACAAAACTCGGTCATGGATTCCAAGAGATCTTCACTAGATAGAAGGAAAACACTTTGGAAGGAACACATGTCGAGGTCCTTGATAGGAGTAAGGAGATCAGGCTCCAAAATCCCTACCGAAGAGATCACCATGTCAACTACCATATCTAAGTCACAAAAGGATGAGATTATAGTGAGAGGCTCATATTCATCGGCAGCTAAAGGCATGGGAGACAACACCACATTATTGACCTATGGTAGGGGTGATACCAAATGCATATAAGAACTGTTTAGGGAGGTCATTGGGTTGGTAATCAAGTCAGGACCAATGCATGAAAGTTGATCAATAGTTACCATTCTTCCATCATGAAGGAAATATATCACACGAAAAATAGTGGACACAATAGCTTTCATGGAATAGATATAATATCTCCCAAGGAGTAAATCGAAATCCAAGGGGTCTTGGACTACCATGACATCAACAAAGGTAATTTTCCCTCCCAAAGTTATGGGACACTGGGGAAGGATCCCTAAATGGTTACTGGTTCTTGTTTTAAAAGAGAATAGAGTTTGGGTAACCAACACAAGATGAGGATAACCCAAATCTTTCCAAGCATTAGAGGACAAAATACTAACGGATGAACCTTCATCTATCAATGCATGAGGAACATCCCGACCACAAACCTGTACTGTAATATTGAAAGGAATGTGAGAGGGAAGACGAGGCCCATTTAGTGCACCCGAATCAAAAGGAATGACCTCATTACTTGGAGGGGGTTTCTTGGCAGAAGGAGGAATGCCCCCCAACATGGTAGATTATGTATCAACGAGAAAAACGTGGGAAGTATTGGGTTTACTCTCTAGAGGGAGAGTAGGATCGATTGATAAAGACATCAAATCGACCACTTGTGTTTCATTCTTGAAGGGGGAGAATGGGTACGATAGGTGGAAACATATCGGTCGCTTTGGTTGCACTCTCTAATGGGAGAATGGTATAGAACAAAGATGGGATCATATCAACCACTTTTTCAGCTGGTTCAACTAAGGACATGACTAGATTGACGACATGATCAACTGGAATGACCGATGAAAGGACCAAAGAAACCAATTTGGCACTCGTCAGAGGAGGAATGGGATTGACCATGTTGGAATTCTTCAGATGAAGGGTGGAACTGACCAATGACGGGACTGGACCATTCACTTGGGTTTCACTTTTTCAGATGAAAAATGTGGCTGATTGATGATGAAATGAGATCAACTACTTTGGTTAGTGGTTCAACCGAGGATGAAACTACATTGACCACCCGATCAACCAGACTGACTGGGGATGGAACCGGATTGAACATTCCATCAACTAATGATGGGTTGGGGGAAATCTTATGATAACTAGTTGGGAGTTGAAGCTTTTCCCATAGAGAAGAAGCCTCATCCATATGAGGACAAAGGTGAGAATAATGATCACCTTCGCATAACATACAAGGAAATTTTACAGTTGTCTTCTTATTACCAACCTTAACGTCACTAGTTGATGGGGAATCACCAACATGTCTAGCAGAGGTCGATTATGTGGAGGAACACATTTATAATACCTTGGGAAGACCAGGGAAATCCCTCAGAAAGTGGCCACCCTTACAAAGACTACAAGGGAATTTGGATTTCAGATTCTTCGTTTTAATCTTGTCGACCTCATCAACACTCCCAGTATGATTAATAGTAGTTAGTTGCTTGGATCCAACATCTCATATGGTTGGAGTCTTGGTCCTTTTTGGGTTCTTCTTATTCTTCTCTTTTTGTTTCTTCTTCTTCTTATCAACCTGGCTACTTGCTTTAGATCTTTCAGTAGGAAAATAAGGAGAAAAGAAAGGAGACTTAATGGGTGAAGAAGGAGAAAATTTGACATGAGGTTTATGTGTGGGTGGTGTACTGTCATCTAAATTATTATGTGCAGTTGAAGCACTGGGAAGATTTGAGATCATCGGAGTAGGGAACAACCAAACTGGTAAGTCGATGGTGAGTCCCATAATACTCGGTGTGGCAATGTACAGAGGACCAATGTTTCCAAAACAAGGAAAGGTGAAAGGTTCCCCGGGACAAGGGGTTCCTCCATTGGTACTCCCAAGAGTTGATTCCATTAACACTGACTCGACATAAGGTCCACTAAGTAAAACAAGCAACACATGCTATGAATCGAAGAAGAAAACAATCAAACACAACTTCCCATAATAAAACCACTAGTTGGTGATGAAATCCAACGTCATGAGATCAATATAGGAAGAGATAGGGATAGAGTGGGTGAATCAGTTACATTGGTGACCTTCTTAATGGACTTACTCCTTGGTGCAAGATTCCACGTAGTAATTGTGGATTTACCCTCCAAGGAGCCCAAGTGAGTTTGACCAACGTCTATTCCAGGGACAGTGAGACTTCCCGTCACCATCACCTTGTATAAGACCCTGAATATTATGGCTACTAAGGTCAAAAAATCACAGTCAGCTCCTGGGTGGGTACAATCGATAGTCCAATCCAAACGTATGCACACGATAACAAGTCTGAAATCCTTCAAGAGAATTGAGGACAAGTGGATCAGTAGAACTCCAGAGGACCCCAAACAGATTCAGAGTTCACGAAGCACCGAGACCAAATAAAGACATTTGAACCTCAAGAATATCCCCCAATATACGATATGACTACTGCGAATGGTTAAAACACAGAGGGATAATCTCTGTAACTCTCTTGAACGTGACCATGTGTGTAACCCCTGTGTGAGAGGGGGATCCCAGTAAGCTTATACAAAAAATGGATTTTCTCTCTCTATCACAAGATGCTAAGTTTTTTTTATAGCTTTGTAAAGTTATCTTTTCAACCTATTCCAAAGCTCTACACCTTAAGCTAATGTAATTTTGCTAACATAAAATGTAAAAATGTCTGATAAATTTTAGTTTAGCGCTTGATTTTAAGGCTGTTGTTTACTCAAGAGGAAAATGGAGTGGACTCAATGATGCTTTTACTGACTCTAAACAATGAAAAGAAATGAGAATGAAAATATTTCACTTCTATGAAAGCTATATTACGAGAAGGATAAAACTCGTATCATTCCCAGATGCACAATGTCTCGAAATGCCAAACAAAACATGTAATTTCGCTACTTCAAATGAAAACTAGTTTCACTACCCAAAAGAAAGAATGAATCTATATTATTTTCTTGATTTTAATGTACAAAGAAAGTAAATACAAATACTTTGTTTCTCTACTACTTTCGATCAGGAGAAAGAGTCCTATGCAAATGCAAAAGACGCAAAGTGACAAAGGTTTCAAACAAAGCATGAACTCAAAGCAATGAGAAATAAAAGAAAAGAAGTAGAAAATTGTTCTAACAAGAACTCAATCAAGGATTCAACAAATGAAAAACATTCAAGGATTACAAGAAGATGCAGAGAAGAATCCAAGAAAAGGAAGAGAGAAAGAGAAATCACTCACATTGTCCCGACAAAACAAGCAGCTAGAAAGGGAAATTTCACATTTTGAAAAACAATTCAAGCTCCAATAAAGACAATAAGGGGTGATAAGAACCAAATATCAACCTAAATAGCTTCACAAACCAATCACAAAATCTAGGTAAATACTTCCATAAAACAAGTTAAGAAAATATGAGCAGAAAAAGGAAAAACTCCTCCAAAAAGGAGACTAACGCTCCCTGTCTCAAGGGTACAGAGTGCTTAAGTGCTCCCTAAATAACTATAGGGGAGTTCTATCACTCTTATATGGCCTATAGGGGGGCATTGATCTACCTAGAAATTCAAAAAACAATAAAAACAAATGAAGAAAAACTCACCCAGAATGCATAAAAATTGGTGAAATTGCTAGTGAAGGTAAGATAAGGCTAATGGATGATGATCAAACAGTAAAATTGATCTGAAAGGTGAGGAAAATATAATTAAATACAAGATTAATTTCTTGGGAAAAATTACCTCAAATATCAAATGGAACAATGGATAGATCTTTGAATTTCCTTACAACAACTTTCATTTAATCAGATAAATGAAAAAAGTAGTAGATCGACTCCAAATATCAAAGAAGAAGAATGACTCAAAGTAAGGAAGGAAGATGTCAAAAATCCAAAAAAAACATCATCAATTCTTAGAAATAAAAATGTTGGAGGCCAAAACAAGGACACACTGAGATGGTAATAACCCTGAGCATATGAAAAAGCAAAAACTAGACTCGGAGATCAACTCCCAAAAAGGTTTTTAGTAGACAAATACCAATGCTCTGGTGTCAAGGGTACCAAATCATTGCAACGCTCTATGAGAGACTGCAATGGAGTGTTAGTTCTCTAGTGGTAGAGGCAGGGGAGAGATGGGCTCTTAGAAGAACAAAATATTGCCCAGAACTCAAAAAACGCAGGAAAATCTAGAAATTGAGTGTGTATGGAATGAATCCAAGCGACAACAACACATCTAATAATCATAAACAAAACATGAATAAAATCTAAATGTGATAAAAGGCCAAAAGAAAGACCAAGGAAGGAAACCAAAACTGAAAGCTCTGTTCTCCAGTGGAGTTGCCAATTTCTGTTACAGGAAAATCCCCCTGCGGACAAGTGAACTTCCTCTTGGGTCTAGACCCCTATAACCAAGACATAAAGGTGATAACCTTGGTCATTGACATCCCTTTAAACCTAGATAATATAATATATAGAGAAGAGGAAGAATATATACCTTTTTACAATGTTTGTCCTCACCCAGTTCCAAGTTGAGCTCTAATCCACAAGCTCTTCAATAGGTCCTACAATCCAATCAAAGACAAAGCATGCTTCCTATTATACTACGATTAGTTTGAAACTAGATATATCCATTAAATACAAGTTCATGTAGGCATACACAATCTTGAAGGAAACAGGCCAAGAACATGTATTAATGAGAACTCAATAGAGATACTTATAGACCTTTGATGCAGATGCAACAACCTCACCAAGCTCTCCTTGTCCAACCCCTTTCTCAAATGATCCACAAACAAAATGACTATGCTTCACTGATTATATCCCTTATGATATTGTAAGTTTGATGCCTTCAATGTGCTCCCTTCCTTATGATATCATAAGTTAGGTATCTCTCATTCTCTCCCTCTCCCCTTTCACCATGAGGAGGCCTCCTTATATAATATTATAGAGGCCTAACCACCTTAGATATTCTTGGGATAGGTTGAGGATCTTTCTCCATCAGTTGTTGATCCTCCCTAATATCCAGCCTTAACCTCATATTCGAATCAAACTAATTCCAGAGATGAGGGGGATTTTTCCCTGATTTTCCTCAACAACCCAAGATTTCCTCAAACATCCCAGTGCTCGCCCAGAATGGGTCACATAGCATTCCAACACTCCCCCAAAGGAGGGAAAGGAGTGCTGGCACTCCCTGACAGTGGGTAGGGGAGTTCTTCCCTTCAAAAATGAATTTTAAGTTGTATTTTTCATGGTAAAATCTTTATACTCTTTGTCATGTGATTTATCTTTCTTAAACCAGTATTTGAAGTGTCCTTGTGATGTCGTTCGAGACACGACATAGGAAAAATGATTGTATGATGTATGTGACACTTGCAACACTTGTGGACAGAATGTGAAACTTGCAACACTTGAAATGACGACAATAGGTCATCATTGAAGTGAGCAATTTTGGTGTGTAATGGGCACTTCTCCAGAGCTTCGTTACTCCGGAGCTTCAGGCTTTGAAATTTTTTCCAACACAACACAACACCTCCCTTGAATTCCGAAGTGGCAAACCCCCGAACGAGCCCTTCTCCAGAGCTTTGTTACTCCAATGCTCTGCAGCTTTGGGCATTGGAATATTTCTCAACACAACACCACAATTCACTCTAAAGCTGAATTAGAGAACTAATTTGGTGCTCTTTGGCTTCCGAGATTTGGGCTTTGAAGGATATTATAGCACAACACTCCACTTCCTCTAAATGCTGAAGTGGCGAACCCCTGAACGGTTCAAGAATCAATAGTCCACAGTCTCCTCTGTTGTTCTCTCTCCTCTCTTATGGGTTTGATCCAATGGCCTAGATCTAATCTCACAATCCCAAATCAATGGTTGTTGTGGCTTCTCAAACTGCTACACCTCCTCAGATTTCGAACACCATCAATGTGTGCTCTTAGTTCCTTCCTGGAACCCATGGATGCACTGTAACTTCAAATATCTGTGAAATTTCTCTTCAATTTCAACTTGCTCGGCCCATCTAAGCTCAGTGTTGAAAACCAGAGCTATGATACCATATTGTAGTATCCCCAACCACCTGTTGGGATATAACACGTGAAATATTTTGAGCTATATATGAATTTAAAGCATATGAATACTATGCAAATAGACAGTTTTATACAGAATAATAATGTAAATAGACATGCATCATACATAGGAAAAACCCATAAACAAAATTCATAAGTAAAGTTGCAACATGTAATTTAACACACAATTGACACTTAGAGTTGATATAAAGACCACCAACTGCATGTAGACCTTCCACGTTTCTCTGAACCTTATACCACACTGCTCAGAACTCTCAGAAGTGCATCACCCCCGAGCTGGGACTAAAATCCACATAGGTAAAGGAATTCTTAACAGGCTAATGTATCTCAGACAACAAGAAAAAATATATCACAAGTGCCAACTCAAACTAACAACGTACAGTCCCTCATTCCGCATATGCATGTCCCACCCTAGGAAATGTGTTCCTTCTCTACTCAAAAGTCCTTCGGCTTCCGCATTTCCTTTTTGGGGCTTCAACAACGGGTCATACAAGAGTTCTTATATATCCCTTTCCATAACTAGTGGAGTTTAGTCCCCCATACTCTTTTACATGGTTGGTCTACATGCAGTGATGTGTTTTTCATTAATATTTGCATGTGAATACATTTACATTTATATCATATATATACTTGTTCTTTCTACATCTTGGCTCACTTGCCTAAGTACAATTGTATTTACATTTACAGTCGGCGTTTGACCTAGGGGTATTACATATTCGGTGTAAGTTTAACCCTTTTTCAAACTAGATGGACTAATTATGAAAAAATAATAATCAAGTCAACCTTGTTTAGAAGAGCTCTCCCTAGTATTGTTTTACACTTTTTTAGGATCGATGGACTAAATTCACGAAAAAATGACACTCTTGGAGTCTTATTTACGTTCCTTTAAAACTATCTAAATGTGAAAATACCATTGATTCTACCTTCTTTGGTATCATAAAATTATACATTAAAGGACCCCTATGGGATCGAACCCCTCCTTCTTCAAGTTAATTAAACATGTGATGATGGACTCATCAAATATGAGCTATACTGAGTATCTGTTACCCTCCTCAATATCGATAAAAAAAAAGGGTACTCACCATTCATAGTGGGGGAAACAATTTGAGGGAAGTGGGTCAAGTTTTGGAAAAAATTATGGTAGTTATTTGTTGTCTCCATTGAACATGGAACTTGTTTTCATCGTGTATTACAGTTGGGTAATTTCATTTTCTTTGATTCCTATTAATCCTATGATTCATTATACTCCTTCGACTCACCTAAAGAGTTCCCCAGTTATCATCTCACTATGTTTTGGTCTATCTTTCAGTTGATTCAATGATGCCAAGTCATTTGTCATTCCTCGCAATGTTCAAGGGAAGTTTCATCCCAAACCAACCACTTTGCAGTATTACCAACCTTCATCCTTGTGTCAGTTTGTGCTCATTTTATCTATCATCTTACATCACTTTCCTGTGTCAATTGCAATGATGGGGGACACATCATGGCCCTGCTTTGACAAGTATCTTCCTGTCGAATTCAACACATTGTCCAAGAATTAGGCTTAGAAAAAAATTAGTACTTTGAAACATGCATGCCTCAATGGTAGGTCTCCTCACTTTTGATAGTAGGCTTACATAATTGGCCTTTGATCGAATGATTCCATGAATTTTCGACTTCATCTCATTTATTCATATTCATTAGAATGTACTAGGGTACCTTGGCAGTCATTGTCAACATTGATAATTTCCCTCACACTTGTTAATGGTACACATAAATTACTAATAATCAAATGGTTTCTACCATGTTCGACATTAACACATCTATTCTCATGGATATAATCATACTATTTTGGGATCAAGACGAAGACCCTAGGAATGCACCTTAGTTACATGCCTCACCCAGGTTTTGATGGATATTATTTGAGTACTTAAGAAGGCTCAAGTATGGCCATCATGCTGGAAATATCACTGATTTATATGTTGATCCAGGTGTATATCGGTTTCCACCCACCTATTCCACGGGATCAAAACACAGTTTTCCATCTTGGCAGTTTTTCGGGTTCCAAACTTCTGGGACCATTTTGAGGCCCTAAACGACGTCTTTTGGGGATTTGGGGACTATATGATTATCCAAGGCACTAAATTGGGCTAGTTAAAAATCATTCTTCTCGATTATAACTTTCCAATGGTGTATTGAGTGCCCCAAATGGAGATCGTATGCAAAAGTTACGCCCCTGAGAAGTTGACATATCAACTACTCCCATCGGGGCCCACAAACCTTTTGGATTTTCATCTTTCATGGTTATGGTTTTGGATTTTACTTATGTTAAAAATGCATTTTGAGCCTCATTGTAATGATCATCTTCTTGCGAATGCGAGTATCCATCACATATCTTCTCAGAGATAAGTTGCCACCATTCTAGTGAGTCTTTCACTCTGTATTTTTACAGTCTATGTACATTTTTGCTCATTAATAGAAAATTGTGTATTACTGTATCTATGTGTTTATGGTTTCATATCTGATACATTTATGTTATATTATTGGATATCCTCAATATCTATGTACATTTCTTTATTATATCTCCTCTCTCATTTCATGCTGAAAATAATCTGGATTAGTACAGATTATTTTTAGCACGAAATGAGAGAGGAGATATAATAAACAAATGTACAAAGATATTGCGGATATCCAATAATATAACATAAATGTATCATATATGCAACCAAAAACACAGAGATACATTAATACAAAGTGAAATACTGTAAAAATGTACAAATACTGTAAAAACACAGCGTGAAAGACTCGCTAGAATGGTGACAACTTATCTCTGAGAAGAGATGTGACAACTATTCGCATTCAAAAGAAGATTATTGTTACAATGAGGTGCCAAAGGCCTTTTTAACATAAGTAAAATCCAAAAACATAACCATGGAATATGAAAATCCAAAAGGTTTGCAAGCCTCAATGTGGGTGGTTGATACATCAATTTCCCAGGGGCGTAACTTTTGCATACGATCTTTGTTTGGGGCACTCGATACACTGTTGGAAAGGTCTAACTGACAAGAATGATTTTTGTCTCACCCAAGTTTTTACCTTTGGCAGTTACTTGGTCCCCAAATCCCCAAAAAACGTTGTTTAGGGCCTCAAAATGGCCCCAAAAGTTTGGAACCCAAAAAACTGTTGAAAAACTGCCAAGATGAAAAACTGTTTTTCGAGCCTGTGGAATAGGTGGGTGGCCACCGATATCCACCTGGATCATATGTTGTCACCAATATCCACTTTGTATTGGTCCGTGGCTATGTTTTTGTCATATAGCATCTCCACTGTGTATTATTTCATGGCTACAACCTGATTGAGTCATGGAGATATGGATCCACATTGTATCTTTGGTGGTTATATCCCTAGTCAGTTCTTTCATAGATCCGTAGTGTATTATTCGGAAACCATTATTTGAGTCAGTGTATTTTGAGCATTGGTATGCCTACCTCAGGGATGATATCTATATCTATATATATCTTGCCTACCCTCGTGGATGATATTCATAGGTTCATATATATTCACATTCATATAGATATAGATATAGATATATATATATATATATATATATATATATATACATATATATACATATATATATATATATATATATATATATATATATATATATATATATATATACATAGATATATATAGATATACATATATATATATAGATATTATATATATATATTCATATATATATAGATACATATATATATATATATAGATATATATATATATATACATATATATATATATATATATATATATATATATATATATATATATATCTATATATATATATATATATATATATATATATATATATATATATATATATCTATATCTATATCTATATTCATATCTATACTATATATATATATATATATATATATATAGGTTATTAAGTATATATATATATATATATATATTTTGTTTGATGTTTGTTTACATATTTCTATATATATATATAGAGTATATATATATATATATATATATATATATATATATGGCAGAGAAAGAGAAAGAGATATATATATTCATATTCATATCTATCTATATCTATATCTATATTCATATCTATATCTATATCTATATCTATATCTATATCTATACTATATCTATATATATATATTGCTCTGATGTTTGTTTACATATTTCCCACCGACCTCCCATTCCAACACCCCTCACATACATACATATTTTTAAAAATTGTTTTGACCATCATATTTTCTTCTGAGTTCACACTTTAGGGGGAATTTTCTACACACCTAAGTGTTGCACTACCAAATGTCTCACTTAAGTTTGGTAATTGTCCCAACTGTTGTAATATACTAGATATAAAAAAGTATAGAACAAGTAAATAAAATGCTAGAAATGACGTAATAACAGTAAAATAAATCCTCAAAGATAATCTCCACAATAACACATAAATGATATAAGAATAACAAATGTAAATGGTACCCTTGACTCTCAAAGAAATTTTCACGGGCCTCTTTGATGGGGCAATCTCCATTCGAGCAGAGCTCTTCCCCATTACAATAATCTCCAAGCTAGGGTTTTCATACCTCAACCTTATTTATACTAAATATGTCTAATAAGAGAAGCATCTAGAGGGAAGATCCCTTTATAAGAGAAAGCTTCTATTAGGTCTTCTTACATCCGGGCCTTTATTCTATTTTATTGAAAGGCCTTATTAATATTGGCCTCTATTACATCCTAATATATTTATCTACCTATGTGCGTGTTAGGGCCCCTAACATCTCTACCCCCTTAGAAACAACCTATCCTCAAGGCTTGAGATGTGGAACTTTTGTAGAATGGTAGTTAGTTCCTCAAGTGGTATCTACTAGAGTTGTATCTTTCCACTAGACTAACTTTTCCTTGATGGTTCGTTGACACATGCGACGCTCACGCTGGTCTAAAGTTGCTTCTAGTTGTAGCCAAATGATCCTTCTTCAAATAACTTGACAAGGTTGGTTTGAATTTGGCACCTAGTTCCAACCACCTCTTTAAGAATGAAACATGAAAAAACTTGATGTAGCTTCGACCGACTGGGAAGAGCTAACCATATAGGGCACACGGTGACTCCATCCCACATGCTGGAGAATGACATAAGGACTATAAAATTTGGGCACTAGCTTCAATGCCTCGACCTTGAGGGAAGTTTGCTTGTATGGTTGCAGTCGTAGAAACACATGATCCCCTTCTGCAAATTGACGTTCGGAGAGACCTTGATCTGCTTGTTGCTTCATGCAATTTTGTGCCATGACCAAGTTGTCTTTAAGGGTATGAAGAATATCCTCTCAAACTGTAAGTGTTTGGTCAACCGCCTAGACCTTTGAGGTACCTGGTAAGTATGAGAGAACTGAAGGTGGCTTCCGTCCATATACCGTTTCAAAAGGAGTCATGCGTGTAGCTGTATGGTAGGAAGTGTTGTACTACCATTCAACTAGGGGTAACCATTGAGCCCACTAATTTTTATTTTCAAAGGAAAAACACCTCGGATATGTTTCCAAACACTTGTTGACAACTTCCATTTGACCATCAGTCTGGGGATGATAAGTTGTGCTGAGATGCAATTGGGTGCCCTATAGCTTAAACAGTTCTTTCCAAAAATTGCTTGTGAAAGTTGGGTCACAATAAAAAAAAATAGAGTGCGGCATGCCATGAAGCTTGAAGACCTGGTCCATGAAAATTTGAGCCCCCTGATCCACAACCACCATTATGACTAATTTATTTCCCGATTTGGGTAAGCCGGTAATAAATTCCATAGAGATATCCTTCCAAATAGCAGGTGGAATCAGAAGCAGTTGTAGTGTGCCTAGAGATTTGACTGTTTCTCCCTTGTTTCATTGACACACCTCAAATTCAGCGACAAAATTACGGATGTCCTGTTTCATACCATCCCAAAAAAAAAAACGTTTGACCTTGTCATAGGTTTTGGTGAACCCGGAGTGCCCCGCTGTGGGTGTAGCATGAAGCTTAGAAAGTACTGTGGGTTTAAGCTTTGATTGTTTGCTTAAATACAAGCAGCCTTTGTATCAAAGCTCATCCTGGAGCCAAGAGTACCCTGGGGGAGCTGGAGCATTGGTTTGCAATTGTTGGATCAGATGCGAACTTTTGGGATCTTGTAGCCATTCCTGGTGCACAGCTTGGAGCCAATCTGGTACAATGAAGGAAAGAGAAAAAAGGGATCCTTCTTCTTCATATTTTCAGGACAGTGCATCCGCCAACACATTGTCTTTGCCCTTATTGTAAATGATCTCATAATCATATCCAAAGATCTTAGTCACCCATTTTTTTTGCTCTGGGGAGGAAATGCGTTGTTCCAGAAAATACTTGAGGCTTTGATGGTCTGTCTTAATTTGGAAACGTTACCCCAAGAGATAAGGGAACCACAAATAAACGACATACATAATAGATAACATTTCCTTTTCATAAATGGGTTTGCCCATATTCCTTTCAGATAGTTTCTTGCTGGTGAAGGCCAAAGGTCAACCCTCTTGCATAAGGATAGCACCGATTCCTTTCCCCGAGGCATCACATTCCAACATAAAGGTCTTTGTGAAATTAGGAAGGGATAGAACCATAGTGGTGCACATGGTCATCTTCAAGGTTTGAAAAGCTTGAGCAGTGGCTAGAGTACAAGTGAAAGAGTTCTTTTTGAGGAGAGCAATGAGAGGTGTTGTAATCTTTCCATAATTCTTAACAAACTTGCAATAATACCCTGTTAAGCGCAGAAATCCACGCAATATTTTGAGAGTCTTTGGGTATTACTAGTCTTGCATAGCTTCAATCTTTTTTAGATCCACCCTGATGCCATCCTTTCCAACCAGATGACCCAAGTATTCTACTTCTGAGGCACCAAAATCAAATTTAGACTGTTTCAGGAAAAGTTGGTGCTGAGAGAGTAGATGGAGAACTCGATCCACATGAGTAAGATGGTATGTCTAGGTTTTGCTATATATGAGGATATCATTAAAGAAAAATAATACAAAATGACGGACAAAGGGATGGAAAACATGATTCATGAGGCTTTGGAAGGTGGAGGGGGCATTACATAAGACAAAGGGCATGACCAAAAACTCATAGTGGCCCTGATGAGTTTGAAAGGCCATCTTGGGAATGTTTGCCTCTTTCATACGTATCTGGTGGTAGCCCGAGAAAAGATCAAGTTTAGTAAAGAATTGGGTGCCACTCAATTCATCCAGGAGGTCATCAATGACAGGAATGGGAAATTTGTCTTTAATGGTTAGTTTGTTGAGGGCACGAAAGTCAGGACACATTCTCCAAGAACCTTATTTATTCAGGACCATGACTACAGGAGAAGAGTAAGGGCTTGTACTAGGGTAGATAATGTCTGCATTAAGGAGTTCCTAGACCATTTTTTCAATTTCATTTTTTTGTGAAAAGGGGTGGCGATATAGATGGATATTGGGAGGAAGGCTTTTGGGTACAGGGGAATGGAATGATCATGAACACCGCAGGAAGGATGGAGTCCTTGGGGAGTGGAAAATACCATTTGATGTTTAGAAAGGAGGGCTTAGAGGTCTTGCGGCACCAGGGGTGCCTCTATTTCTTGTATGGCATGGAGTTGGCCAATGACACCAGAATGACCTTTTTTGAGCATCTTTTCCATGTGATGGGAACTAATGACCTCAGGTGAACCAGCAGTGATGCCTTGGAATTTATATTGGTGGCCTTCCTGGTCGAATTGCATGGTTAATGCCTTAAAATCCATGAGAATGGGACCCAGATTTCTTAGCCAGTCTGCACCCAACATAATGTCACAACCACTCATGTCGATAGAAAACATATGGGATTTTAGGTGGTAGTCACCGATTTGGAGACACACATTTTCACAACGCCCTCCACATTTCATGGAACCACCATTGGCAATCATGATTTGGAAACTGTTGATGGAATGGATGTAGCAATGAGTTTCTTGGGCAATGTGGCAATGAATAAAATTATGGGTTCTTCCACTATCAACCAGAATGATGACCTTCCAATGCTTGATGTAACCGATTAACTTGAGGGTTTAGGGAGTGGAGAAGCCAGTGAGAGCATTGAGGGAAATGACCGGTTCCACTTTGGGAGGGTATGAGGGAGGGGTTATGTCAGTGATTTCAGGTGACTTAGACATAAGGGGAGTTTCAACGTCCTCTTCTGAAATATCCTTAGAGATGGCCATAAAAAACATTTGTTCCTTACACTTGTGGCTCGAGAAATATTTATCATCACAATTATAACAAAGGCCTTTGAGTTGGCATTCATCCATTTCATCCCTGGTCAATTTTTGGATCTTTAATGGGGTGGAGGGAGTAGTGAGATTTACAGGTTTAGGGTGAGGGATAAAGGAGGGTTTTTGGTTTTGAGAGGATACAACTTGTTGTGCTTCTTTATCTCTTTTAGT
>SNQJ01S0066111.1:29006-47082 GCA_010110895.2 Picea sitchensis
AAAGCTTCTATTAGGTCTTCTTACATCCACCTTATTCTATTTTATTGAAAGGCCTTATTAATATTGACCTTTATTACATCCGAATATATTGATCTACCTATGTGCAGGTTAGGACCCTAACAACTGTTATACACCTAAGTGTTTCACTTTACCAAGTTTCACACTTATGTGTCATAATTTTTTCACCATGAAAAAGTGTATTTCATAATCCCTAAACATGTTGATGAAGAAACCTATCAGTTGGAGCTCGAAATACTACCTTTTTCCTTGATATTTTGACCTTGTTTCAACTTCATCACCCCCTACCCATATACAAGGAGGGATAAAATGTGATCATCACTCCCTAAGAAAATTAGAGGGAGTGATACTCTTGGCCTATGCTAAGTTACGAGGGGGGGATGAAGTAGTTGCAACCATCATGCCTTGTTTTGTGAGGTTGTTTCTAGTATATTTCAGTTGGTTAAGGGATTGGTTCAAGCTACCTCCTATTTAAGGAAAGGTCAATCTTGTTGGTTCATCCAAATCCTCATTTGACCAAATCCTCTCCTCTAAACTATCCTATGGTTTTGATGCCTCAAATCCTATATAATAGAGGCAATTCTTGAGTAAATGGGGGGAGAGCTTACAAAATAATACCTATGATTTTTTGATATTCAAGGGGATGGCAAGGAGAGCTTCAAGGAACTGATGCAACATCAATATTGATACTGTAACTACTTCACTATTTGATTTCTTTCCATTAATATATAACTTGGAATATTTCCTTCATGCCTATGTGTTCATAATATGCATGTATATTGTTGTCTAATTCATCATAGATAGATTTTTTCTACTTGAAAATATAGTGTAGAAGATGATGGTATTGTTGTGTTATTTACATGACTTCTCTTGGAGCTTGGAAATCAAGATTAATGGCTGGAGTAGTGATGACAAATGATGTAAAAAAGGTGAATCATCTATCCTTCTCTTCTCATTTTGATTGTTGACATAGAGAGTATATCTAAAGGGAAAGTAGTAACCATTTGTTTCTATCTGTCTTGGATCAAAGGGGTCTTCATCCAAGGGGGGTTTCACCTGTCCACAGGGGAAAATTTTCCACAACACAGTGGTAACCTATGAAAATAATTTTTATGGTAGAATTCCCCACACTAAGAATTGGCACCATGGGAAAATAGGGGGTGGTAAGGAAAGACCCCATAAGCATGGAAGTTTTGGAAGGATATTCATATTTCAAATCATGCAATCATATGTTTTGGGCAGTTGGTTGGTACCTTTGTTTCCAGAAATTCCAAGGGTGCAACAACTTGGTAACCAAATCCTTTACTCATAATTTCAATGGTAAAATTTCCAAAGTTGGTGACCTCGTATTCATAGTTTTTGAAGGAACAAAGGTTCAATCCAATGTCTTACAACAAATAGATGAACATTAGTTTTTAAAAAAACAAATTGAAAAGTGGGTTTGGGCTTAGTTTCTATGTGAAAATTAGTATAATCCAAATTGGGTTAAGGAAGTACTGTGAATGTGGATCAAAGTGAAATGGAGAGACATATTATTCATTCTGTAAAAAATATTATATGTGAGTGTAGCTATGGAGTCATGTTTTTATATCAAATTCATTTATTTTTACATTTCAAAGAAGATGAAAAGGTGAATTTTTCTTTCTATTTGTGGAAAAATATCTACAAAATTTCTAAAGACATCCAAAGAAATTCTAGAAACATAGGTCGAAGCCTATACCACGATCGATTGGTAAAAATATTGGTTATGGAGGAATTTAGGAAGAGGAATTATACTAGGTATAGTCGTGGATAAGGAGAATCGAGGAGAATATTTTAATTATGAATAAAAACAAATTTATCCAATGAAAGAAGTTGTATCTTCCAACCCTAGGGATAGCCGCCCTGGGCCTTTCAAAATTGAGTAAGAAAAATAGGAAAATAAGAAAAATAAATAAGTAAATCATAGAATTGGATCTCTTAGACCTCTATGTTAAGAGAGAAAATGAAACCCTAAGGAATCAAAGAACCAAAATATAGGAGGAGAATGAGCAATTGGCATCAAAGAATAAGAAATTGCTCAAGAATACAAGGAAATGGTATTAGGTAGCTCAACAAATGAAGTGGAAAAAACAAAATTTTAAACATCAAACTAAAAATTCAAAAAGGGATAAAGAGGAAGACTTACATACCCTAAACCTCTAATTTAAATATTTTGATAGATGGAACTTCCTTGTCCTGAAGAGGTTTGGAGACACGATTTTGATTAGTTTTGAAAACCTTTTGGAATCATTTTTTGAGCCATGATTGGATGTACACCCAAATTGCATGAGAACATGAAATATCTCAAGTGTGGGGGAGATGTTGGGCCTTAGTTTTGAGGTATTTGTCACTATAAAAAGTGCCAATTTTGACCCTTTCCACCCCCACATATAGCCTTATTACTATCCCTTTTTATTATATTCACTAGTGTTTCCATGGGAAATGATAAAAACAACTTATGAGGTATAATGTTGTAAATATTTAATGATTTCCCTTGTTTTTAATGAATTATTAGAGTTATAACTTGTTTTTTCTAATGTGGATGCCAGATCCTGTAAAATCTATGTAGATTCAATGACCTATATCGTTGATTGTAATACCTCAGGTTCATTCTGAGTTGTAAATGTAAATATGTTTTATAGGCTCATGAGATAGGATATTATAGGCCAAAACGCATATGTGAATGTTAGGTCGGAGAGCCTAGATTATAAAAGGCTAGTGAGCCTATTATTGTAACATGTAAACACTCATATTGTTAATAAAATACATCATTGTTGTAGACTGACCAGAAAAAAAGAGTATGGCGGGGTAAAATTCACTATAAATGGAAAGGGGTACTAAGAGTCTAGGAAAGGGGATAAGCTAAGGGGGATTAATCCCAAATGAATATTATATTAATATTACTAAAGTATAATTTATGGATATAAATATATCCTAGGTTTCCATGGAAGAGGAATAATTACAAGTGGGGGACAATATAGCTCCTTTGGGTGCCAAGTGTCATAAAGGGAAAATGCATATATAATAGGGGGATTTAGTGTAATTCCCATAATTCCTGGATTATTATTCCATCATTGTCTCCTATCATCCTCTGTACATTATTTTTTCCATCCCCTTACTTGTATGTGGGATATTCTCTAGCCAACGGACCTAGTATTTTGAACTGAAGAGGTGGTTTTTAAGGCCCATGTGTCACTGAAGAGGTAGGTTGTCAGACCTGTTTGTTATTGAAGAAGAGGGTTTTGAGGCTTGTGAGAATTTTGTCCAGATGAGAGAGATGTTGGGAATTGTTCCCTGATGCATTGGGCATTATCTACAGGGCCTTGAGACTTCTTGTCTGGCCTATTGTCGAAGCCCTGGAAGGGACGTGTGGAAGTCGAAGGACTATTTAGAAGAAAAGGGGAACACTTTATGGGTTGGGAAAAACATGTGGGGAATGGGATACTGTAGGGTAGTTGCAGAAGTTGGAAACCTTGGACTGAGAAATTATGTTGATTATTATATCTTATTCATAATTTCCCTAACGAGGCTAGGAGGGAAAATTATGTTTTCTATCCCAAATTTGTTATTCCTTCTTATGTGAATGTGTTGTTAACTTCTTACAAATAGTTTTATAAATGAGGAATATTTTCAAACATATAGCATACATCCATTAGACAGAAAATAGATCAAATAACATGGCATCTTACTATGGATGGAAAATCACAAAACAAGTACAATGATATATAATGGTTTCAATAATAGTTTCAAAATACTCCTAAGCAACACAAATCTAATGGCTTCCAGGAAAATACACAATCTACTACATAAACAAAAAAGGGAACCTTTAATTATTCCAATACACTATCCCAAGAATCACCATGCCCGACACTGCTTTGATCCAATAGTACCCACTCTACAAGAGACTTTCCAATATTCTCCCTAGCCCCTCACAAACTCGATCTAACAAACTACTACAACCTCAATTTTCATAGGTCCTCGCGAGACTACTGAGAGACGTCTAGAGGGGCCTCGCGGGACAACCCTAGCTCAAAATACGAGGGTGTATCCTCATACCGATGCATGAAAAACCTCTTGCACCTGTAGATCATATGCTCATCCTCCTCCTGAAACTCGCCACAAACACCCTACACAAGACAATATGCCTCCCAACTGTAACATCCCAGTTATAACCCTTATAAACTATAATGTATTATGTAAATATGACTTAGGCTAGTGAGGCGACAAATTTGAAAAGGGGCCAGAGTGCCTAGGAAGTGTAACACTTCTTATACATTAATAAAATACAATGTTGGCTACAATACCGACAAGGAAAAAAGAGACAGGGGGATATGATTCCATGAGAGAGGGGTCTTGTGGGGATACGTCTTGTTATTATTATTTTATTTACCCATAATTGATTTTATGGATAAGAGGGGGTTAGATGATATTCTTGGGAGGGAGGCCATATGGCTCTTGTCTTCATGTAATTATTTAAACATCCCTTGGGGGATGTTTTGGGGTCGTTCTTCCTTTGGTTCATCCTCTTCTCACTGGTTCACTCATTCTTCTTCCTCTTCACTCACTACTGCTAGTATGTGTGATCTTGGGCTAAGCATGGAAATCAATGGAAGGAAGAGGAGAGCCATCTTTGAATGGTTGTAATTATTTATTGATCATTCCTGGAGGGAATGGATGCATGTGTGCATGAACTTGATAACAGTTCAGATGTAAATGTCCACAGCTGAGATTCCTTGGAATTTCCAATAGGGATATTTCCTAACCAATAGCATTGGATCCCTTCATAAAAATGGAATAGCCTCAGGGACTGTATGGCATAGAAAGGTGTTCATTTCTTGGGGTTGTGCAAGATGAGGGGGAAAGAGAGCTGGAAATTAGGATTGTTGTGAGGTTAGGAAACCTGAGAACTACTTATCCAACTACTGTGTATTTATACTTGGCCTAGGACCTGTCCTTGTGGATTCATAGCCTTGACTCGGGGGTGACTTGTTGTTGAGAGTAAATGACCAACAACATCTATGGCTGGGAGGAACATCCTTGGTATGCATCCAGTTGGTGAACGTTTACTTGAAAAGATAAGTGCTCTCTTTATTTTATGTTTAATGTATTCCACTGTGTATTTAATTATCTCTAAGATATGTATTCTAATGTGCATGTCTGCTGGTTATTTATTGTGCATGGCATGATGTTTATCTCTTTTATGTTGTGACATGGATATTGTATTATGCATGTGGTTTGCATGTTCCTAACATTATTGAGAAACCCTTTATCCTTGAATTAGAGATTAGAGAACTGAGTCTTTGGACGACAACATGCTTAGCCTGTTGGTGGTTGGGTGTGTTGCAGCCTGTTTAAGTGGCATAGTCTGGCCTCTGGGTGTTCGGGTATGTTATAGATTGGTATTAGAGATTCTAGTTGAAACATTGGGCCAGTATGGGCCAGGTCTATTGGTTAGAGTCTCATGGTTAAGATCAAATTATGACCGTGAAGTTGAAAATCTCAGGAGGAATGGCATTACAGAATCAACGCAGGAGTTAGATCATTAGAGATAAGTTGTAATGGGTTCGAAGGATCGTGACTATCCCCCTTCGAATTCTGGAGCGATCTCCACTGTAGGATCAGGAGAGATCCTAGAACATTGGATCGGAGGATAGGTGAACATGGGTCGTCTAATGTAAAGGAAGAAAGGGTTAAGGTCACAATCATCGGATCCCATGGGAGAGAGAGATCAATGGATAGGAGGCATTACGGGGAACCAAGTTGCATGGGAGATAATTTTCCAAGGCGGTCCTGCAATCCAAACCACGGTTTCACCAAGGGGTTACATGTCACCATCAGGATAATTGAGGGGCGAAAAGAAGGTTACTCCAAACCATCGATGTGTGCCCTCGCAAATTGAAAGGCATTAAGTGATGTGACATGTTAGTACTTGAGCGACGAACCTTCGAAGAGAATAACTAGTCTAGGACCATCAATATGTAGGAGGACATGTGTCAATCGATCATGTTCTTTGGGTCAAAGAACTCCAGGAAAAGGTGGGCAAGGAGAAGTTGAGAATTTAGATTTCTGGACCTCAGATATCCGAAGTGAATTGCATCTGTGCAATCCAGGAAGACACGCGGAAGAAATCCATGCACTTCAGGGAAAAGTGAAGGTTGAGAGTTGAGTTCTCCAATGTACAAAGACCCAAAGAAATTGTAGTTGTCGGTCCATGGGAAAAACGCGTCAGTAGATCGTGAGTTTCAGATAAAAACATTTCAGAAAACATTTTAAGTTTGAGTTTTCTAAAGTTCGAAGGCCCAAAGGAATTGCAATCGTCGATCCTTACAGTGGTAACTTCCAAAGTCTCGAAGTCTAGGGTTAATATGGGTCGTCTGATAAGGGAGACACATGGTGGTAGTTTGGTTGGTTTGGGAAATAAGAGTTCGAGAGAATTGGAAGTGTGCTAGTGTGGAAACTCTCGAAGTCCCAAAGCCCGAAGAGCGAAGTGGTGGGGCACGATGATGTCACTAGGAGATGATGTGGACCTCGGAATTTCTGAAGTGACATGGATTGTGGACATCACCAGGGATGACATGGACACATGGGATGTGCAGCACATGTCAGTAAGTTTTGAGCATGCGGATGATTGAAATGTCATATAGGACATGACACATGGCACCCTCCTGATTACACCATGTGTCTTCTTACAGTATTTCTCTACGTGGTGATGGATCTTGGACTCCAGAGAAATTACTTCAAGTGTTTTCAGTTGAGAGTTGAAACTCCCGAAGCCTAGAGAGTCAAAGACCTGAAGTAAATGTGGACTGTCAAATCGTCCAAAGTAGACCTGAACCGTCAGATCAGGAGAACGAGTGGCATGAAGGTGTGGATTATGGGTAAGGACCCAAAGTAAACGTTGACTGTCAGATCATTTGAAGTAGACCTAAACTGTTGGATCAGGAGAATAGGTGGCGTGAAGTTGTGGATTCCATGTAAGGACTCGAAGTAAATGTCGATCGTCAGATCATACAAATTAATTCCTCACCGTCTGATTCAAAAGGATGCATGGAAGAATCCCTTGTATCTCGAGGGAAGTAAATTTTGAGATTTGATAATTTCGAAGTCCAGAATTCTGAAACGACCACAACCGTCAATCTAGGAGAGGTAAATTTGAACTGTTGGTTCCCAAGAGGTATATCTCGATCATCTGTTTAGAAGCACCGTCAAGATCGTGAGTTCAACGATCACCTAACATTGAGGGGACGGGAGGTTCTTGGGATTTTCGAAGTTGAGGGCGGGCTGCAATCAAGACCATGGTTTTGGAAAAAGGACAAGTGGTGGCTCGAGGTGAATTGTGGGGAGAAAATTAGTTTGGTTCCAAACCACCTTTTATCATGGTTGTAATCGCGCATTTGCATGAGGTCACCGCCTAAGATCACATCTAAGGAGGGGCCAAGAGAAAAAGGATATAGCACCAACTCTGAGATTTTTTGCAAGGGCGAAAGAGAAGGTTTTGGGGGCCATCTGACCTATGCCAGAAATCTGAAAGGGTCTGTGTTTAGATACAAAATGAAACCATCAAGGCTTTAGAGAGCCAATTTGGATCAAGATTGAAGACCCTTGAATGGGAGTTCGCACAGCCTTAGGAGAAGGGGGTATGCATTAAGAAACAAAGGGAAAAGAAGNCTGAAAGGGTCTGTGTTTAGATACAAAATGAAACCATCAAGGCTTTAGAGAGCCAATTTGGATCAAGATTGAAGACCCTTGAATGGGAGTTCGCACAGCCTTAGGAGAAGGGGGTATGCATTAAGAAACAAAGGGAAAAGAAGAGTAAACACTCAAATCAATAAGCCCATGGTTTTTCATATCTGGTCATATGTAAATGGTTTTAAGGAAGCACCTCATAAATATTTAATTTGATAGAGAGTTAACACTAGAATAATATAGGGAATTGATAAAGGGTCAAAATATGATCTGTTTGTGAACTGACAACACAACAGAAGCATGAGTACAATATAATGAGTTGATCCATGTCTGTGATCAACTCATGAAGACAAAAGAATAGACACACAATCATGATTAAAAAAGAGTTCATTCATATAAAAAGGAAAAATGATATTAATTAAAGAATAATATTATCACTTAAATGAAAAGGTACCTGCAAATTTAGTTGACAATTTTTGTATGATATGTATAGTTCTAACAAGATGGCTACTTACAGGTTTATCAGGATTAGAGGTATAACCAGATCAATTCAATAATAGGATCATATGTTAGGGTCATCGAGGCATGACTTTTCTTACAAAAGTTGGATGAGGTACTACAAAAGAAAGAATACTCACATGGGACATGAGTCTAGCAGGTGAATAATGTCATTAATGGGCATAGAAAGGAAAATTAAGGCTCCATAGCCTTGAAGGTATATATGTGTAGACATTTGCAAGCTTGATGTGGAAGGAAACAAAGAGCTTAAGAGGTGTTGTGTGAATAATATCTATGTGTCAAGCATAAGAGTTCCAGGGAAGGATTTGTTAGATATGACTTATCTACTGTCTAAAAGCTTAAATCCAAGTTCACAGTGGAAGCAAGATGCCAATGCATAGGAATTGGAATGCTCCCTCACTTCAAAAGTGGCACTGAATGAAAATGGATTTCCATTGGGGAATGGTACTAAGTGGGAAAGAATGGCCAGGTGGAACGTGGATGGAAAAGTGTTTAGACCCAGGGAACCATAGTGCATATGAGAAGAATGGGAACATGCAAGGCATCAAGGATCTAAAGGAATTCAAGGACAACCAACTACACCAAAAATACATAAATAAATAACTGAATTGAAACAGAAATGCACTAGAGTGCATGAAGCATCCAATGAAGTTAAATTGCATATGCATTAGTAGGCATGCTGACAGTAAATGCTTGGTGCATATGGATGTGTAATTTTTCATATGTGCATTCTTGGATATGCATATAACATGCTGGTGAACTTAGAATAGCCTGTTACTATGAAATAATGTTTGAGTATGACTAAAGATGGATTATGTATTCAGGAAAATTGATACAATAGGGTTAAATATGTGGATGTTGTTGTTTCTTATCATTTCCATCGAGGTGAAGACCCATGAGGATGGTAGGAATGGTGATCAAAATGATGAAGGGGGAAGTCTGTGAGCTTCTACAAATATCAATTGGTCAGACAACAACAAGTAGTTTGGTAACAACTAGGCAGATATATATTTAGTTTCCGTTGATGCATACATGTTGAAGGGGATCGAGGTAAGGATTCCCTCAGTTAATTTTTAGTATTTCAATTGATATGTAATGGCCGAAGGCCTAGAATATGTAAGTGTTGATGCTAGAATGCACTTAGATAAAATTTCATTTTCATATTATGTTATGATTGGTTATGGGATCATAACCAGATAATTTAGGAGACATACTCTTTATATAACAATGAATATCCATAGAGCTAGTCATGTGTGAGACCATAATATGGTTGGATATGGAAGGGCTATAGCGCTATGTGAGTGCTCGATAGTATCTATTGTATATCTTATGTTTGGATTGCAACCTCTTTGCCAACACTGAAGAGCACTTAAGAATTATATTCTTGGTGTTGTGTTTGGGTGGAAAATGAAGGTAACCAAATATTTAGGCAAGAAGTAGGAAGTGTGTGGATGATGTGTTGAATCGTTGGCCAGACCTTCTAACTCATCCTGGTGGAATACATGACATAGTTGTGTGGTATTATGTAGTCAATGCATGGATGCATTGTGTATATGTGACCATGGGTATTGGTAGATTGATTGTTATCTTCTTAACTATTGTATTATGAAAAGTCTGCGTGACCAATAATACATGTGTATGTAATGATGAGTTCATTCCAATTGATAGTTGGATTAATAGAAGTAATTGAATTATAGTTGTAAACAATTATGAGAGGACTTTGTGATTTTGTTTTGAATCATGGACATGAAAATATATATCTTGTACATAAGATATTGACAATTTGTTTGGATGAGGAATGTTGAAATTGCAGGAGGAAAGGGGTTTGGTATATGGCAGTGTTGTAAGCCCATAAATAAGAGCAATGCCTATTGTTATCACTGAAATTTCATCCACAAATGGTTACAAGAATTCAGCATCGTCAAACAGTTATGAGGTCACCCATGGACCAAAATTACCACAAAAGCATTTCCAAAGGGTCAAAAACTATACAACTAGTGACAAAATTGAAAGGCACTATGTATACATAGGGCGTGCGTGCGCATGTGCAAAACATAAATGTAGGAATCGCACACATGCACCTGATGCACGACTGTGTCGCAAAAATCTTTGCACTTGAGAAACGGTGCATTTATGAGAGTGGTTGGCCTCCCACCCACTTCTGGTTCAACTTCCAAGTTGATTTGACACTCAAGTATTGACTGGATTCGATTGGGTGGCTGGTCAAAGACCTATAAATGCCCTAATTAGCCTCTTTACACACTACAAACTAGTTGGACAATACCTCAAAGAAATTTTATAAAAAGGCCATGGATGCACTTCATTTTTCAAGGAATTCAATAGCAAAGTTATGTTGCCACTATTATCTTGAGGAATCCTCTATTCTCATCAAGAGTATACTAGAATCACTGCATTGGGCAATCCATCTCACCCCTTGAGTGGATTAGCAAAGAATTCTTTCACCATTTTGATATTCAAAGTTGTAAGAAGAGGTTATTTGTGGGGGTCCAAGAGCCCTCCCTTGGAGGAASAAGGGACTCATAGTCCTCTTTCTTCTCAGTGTTTTCTTTCACTAATATCAGCCTTACCATTGGTGACATGGGTCTCATTKTTTCTTTTGTCCTTATGTCCCTATGCTTATTAATTTAGTTGTTGTTTTATTTCTTAGTTTAATTCTTAGTTKTTCTTTTATATTTCTTTCTCTAACCCTTTTCCTTACAGCTGTCCTGCTTAGAAAACCCAACTAATCTTGCAATCACCTCTATTTTTCTCACTAAGGTGATGAAAGAGGCGCAACGCCTATCCTTGCAAGAGTCAAAAGGAAAKCAGTAGGTAGTGTGTGGATGATGTGTTGAATCATTGACCAAACCTTCCGACTCATCATGGTGAAATACATGACATAGTTGTGTGGTATTATGTAGTCAATGCATGGATGCATTGTGTATATGTGACCATGGGTATTGGTACATTGATTGTTATCTTATTAATTGTTGCATTATGAAAAGTCTGTGTGACTGATAATACTTGTGTATGTAATGATTATTTCATTCTAATTGATAGTTGGATTAATAGAATTAATTGAATTATAGTTGTAAACAATTATGAGAGCACTTTGTGATTTTGTTGGCAGTAGGACGAAGCGGGAACAAAAGCGTGAAAAAAGAAGAATGACAGCTAGAAGAGAAATCGTGGGAAAGAAAGCGTGCAACAGGAAAGTGACAACTGGAAAGAAGTACAACATGTGTGCATGGAAGAAGGAGGTGACAGCTGGAAGGAAGCAATGAACGCATGCAGAGAAGGAAGACCTAACGACAATAGGGTTAGGGTTTTTGTAAGGTTTTTGTGTAAATGGTTGAAGAGCCCAATAGATATAAATATAGATACGAAGGTATCATTGAAGAGTTTGAAGAGGTTCACTAAGGTTGATATTTACTACTGTTGTAGAGTTGAGATCGTTTCTATGTAATGTTTTTGATTAGATGTACTATTTTTGTAAAACAAGTGAGCTAAGCGGAAGAGAAAAGGTAGATCTCAAGGATTAGATCGCAGGATGAGGAGCTTGGTGAAATCTAGTTCACCTCACAGAGATCTTACCCATCTAAGGAGAGTTGTAAGCACGAGGTGAGAGAATTGCATAACTGCCATAATAAAAGAGCCAAGAGCCAAATCTTTGTGGACGTAGCCCAGGAGGGGGTGAACCACGGTAATACCTATGTAATGTGATGAATGCATGCATATCATTGTCATATGTTTAGTAGTTAAATGTTATATGTAATGAATTAATGAGTTATTATATTTCTTGGTTAATTGTTGTGGGAATATAACGAAAAGATACCACGAAGGTTAGAATATAAATAAGTATAACAATAGTTCGTAATACAAATCATAATTAATGGTTCAGAATATAGATCCCCTATCTCATGCTCAATCCTAGGCTGTAAACACCTAATTCTTACAACCATCCATTTAAAGCTATCTCTATTGAGACTGTGCAGTGCGCTTGGTGTACTGTGTTGCCTTCTGGTTTACTAGAAAGGCTAATAGTTTTTAGGCTTTGTTGGTACCCTTAAAGATATGAACCCTGGGTCTACAGTGTGGTAGGAGAGAGAAGCCATCCAGTTAGAACCAACAAATGGTTCCATTGTCGTTGTAAGAGGAAGAAGAGATAATTGAGTAGATGAGATAGAATGTATGAGAAAAGAATGAGTGAAACCAGAAGACCACTTAGAAACTAGAAGGGAATGTTGAGACCATGGAACCCCACAAAAAAAGAAATTGAAGGATGGTTGAGAAGTAAAGAACTAGAGTTTGCCTAGAAGAATAATAGAAACCCTAGCCTCAAACCTCACAAATATTTGTATAAATACGTGTTTATGGATTTACACAAAGTATTTTTCTATGATTTTCCCCACCTACTATAGGAGTGGATACTAAGGCTGAAAGATAAACACATGACGGACCGGATTCGATAGCTAGATTGGACCCTGATACAGATTGAGCAGTTACAATAGGTGAACAACAAATTCAGCCATGCAGTCGAATTTTGGCTTAATAGTATTGTGGTATGCTTCATCATAGAGTTTTCAATTGACACAACGAAGTCATACAGCGCAACATAGCAGGAATTTCTAAGTGGACCTCATGGAAGGTACATTCGATGACTGTATACATGTATTAAAATATTGTTATATAACAAAGGTGTAATGACAATGGAAGCAGACAACTAGACTTCCCTGCATGCATGGGGGAAGGGGAGAAGCATTGACAGAGGAAGGATAAATCACCTAAGGTGAAGATAAAGGCAAGAAGGAGGAGGAATTCTTAGACCCAATCTTGATGGATGACGACCATCTTAAGTGGATCTTGGCATCACCAGGAACGATGCATAGTAAAGTACCCTACCAATATAAGGTGAATACCAAGAAAAGAGTTGTAGACGTGAGGAAGGGCTTGGCAAGTGATGAAGAAGAGGTAGAGGATCTCCGCACTGTGGAGCAGATTGAGGAAATACTGTGTGCAACCTATGAGAGGAAAATAAGAGGTCCAAGAATAGGAGGAGAAGATAGACATACTTTCCATATTAATGTCAGTGTGGAACCCATAAACCCATGTGTAACCAATACACCAAAGAGAACATCACCGTTTAGACAATTGAAGTTCGGAGGAAGTCCGATAGAAAGAAGTACATCTACCTCAGGAGAAACAACTAGAGGATCCAGTTCAGGCAGTACTAGTCAAGTGTCTACACTGCATGGCGGAGGTAGAAATTCAGTATTTAGAATGGTAGGACATGACCCCATGATCAGGTTACCAGAATTTCGAGGAGAAGTAGCAGAAGAACCTAAGAATCATTTGTTTATTTGTGCAAAGATCTAGGAGGAAAAATAGATCACCGATGAATATACCAAACTTGCGTAGCTAGCGATCACATTGAGAGACCACACATTATATTGGTACATGAGTCTAGATACAAACAATGCCCCTAGGATGACGAGGAAACTAGCAGACATTAAGAAGATACTGATTAATGAGTTCCAGAAGCTGAGGTTAGAGGATTAGTACATGAAGGAAATGATTGAGATTAGGTAGAAACTAGGAGATTCTGTATGGGAGATTGACCAGAGATTCAAGGGACTGAAGGGGAAGTTAAAATACCTTATGATCAAGATGCAACACCAGCACTTGTTTTTCAACTCACTACTCCCACACCTAAAATATCCCTTACGACAGCAGAAGTTTCAGATGCATGTCGAGGCTCTACAGCTAGCCTTGCAGCTGGAAGAGAACCAGTACCAGCAGATGGACCCAACTATTGAATAGTTGAAGGAGGATTTGTAGAACTTAACATTTCAGTTGAATCAGAAAAAGAACAAGGAAAAACGAGAAGCCGTTTGGTGCACCACATGCAGGATGGAAGGACACCACAAGAACGAATGTCCAAAATTCATGTAGTACATGGAAACATGCATGCCAAACCCACTACCACAGGGAGGATTATGGTGAGAAATATGAAATAAACCAAGTCACGACCCTTATCACTGCACGATGATGCATAAGTACTAGACAGTTCCAAAGAATTCTTATTTCACCTGTTCTAAGTCAGTAGGCCATGACGACAAAGATTGCAGAACTATGGAGATGATGCGGGAAAGAACTTCAGACACATACAAAGTACAGGCCGAAATGATGACTGGGAAACCAACACCACAGTTCAATCAAGCCCCAGCTCCATACAACACTATGAAACAACCATACAACAATGCACAACCACAGTACAACCCGGTGAAACCATAGTATAACACCACACAGTATAATCAAGCACCACCATACAATGCATCGAGAGGGAACCAAGAAGAATATCGTCGAGGAGGATGAACCAGAGGAGGCTTCGGATGTGGCAGAGGACCAATCACATGTCACAACTGTTAGCAACCGGGACATTATGAACGTGAATTCCCACTGCCGCCAGCAACCTATATGTATTGTCGTGCATCAGATCACGAGACAGAGGAATTCCCGACACTATTAGTAAATATCCAGGAAAAAAGGAACCAAAACAACCTGAATGTTCAATGGATTTCAGCCGAGGCAAGAGAGGATGGACGAAACATCAACATAGTCACCTGTGAAGGAACAAAGATAGGAAATGAAACAGTTTGACAAGAACACACACAAAAATAATGGGTAAATAAGAACACCGAACCAAGGAAGCAGTTTGACGTGCCCAAAGAAAAGGAGAATTTTAAGGAAGCGAGACAAGAATTTTAGAAGAGGGACACAACATCAACTTCCACTTTGCAACCAACCCATGAAGCCCTAGAATACGAAATGCCACCATCATTGGATCATACCAAAGGAATGCCACTCGAGGGACAAGTAAGTACTATCAAAGACTTTTTGCAGTCATGCATCAAAATGTTAAGTGATCCTTCATCTGTGAAAATATTGCAAAACATCCTAGAGAAATGTAGCAATGAGACGAAACAAAAGCTAGAACCAAAAATTGTCAATCATCTACACACAAGAAGAAGAACAAGTAGAGAATTTAGATTGAATGCTAACATTGGGGATTTGAATATGGGAGATATCATACTCGACCTAGGATCCGAAGTGAATGTGCTACTCAAGAAAACCTGGTAATGCATGGGAGAGATAACATTGAGATATTCAAATGTCCAACTAAAACTAGAAAACCAACATAGGGTCCTACCAATAGGGAGACTAAAAGGAGTAATAGTAGATCTTGATGGTGTGCACACCAAATCAGTTTTTGAAGTCATCGAAATAGTAGATGGAACAACACGATACCCGACACTACTCGGTCTGTGTTGGCCCTTGACCAAGTTTTGAAGTTACTTGGTCATATTTGACCATTTTTGGGACTTCGACAGCCTATTGAATATGGAGCGCTAGACGAAGCAGAGATCAAGGGATCTCGACCCACTTTCAGGTCCCTTTTAGGGTTTTGGGACAATGTAATGGGAAAGGGATTTCAGCCCATGGGTTTACCCACGTGTAGGCCCACTTTTGTAATGTATAAATAAACATCTAAGCAACTAGTATAAGGGGGGGTTTATCTGTGTGATGTAAGCTACGTGCTAATAGTCTATGTAAGTGCTATGCACATGACTATAGAAGGTTTACAGATATAAATGAAAGTTGTTGTAGAAGTTATAGAAGGCTTTGTGCTGTAAGCGTTGTTGGTGTCTAAAGATGTCCTAAAAACAACCTTAGTTTAACATTACTTTATCAACCAGAAAATTCATCTTTTATCTCAAGAATATCAGCAAAGTCTATGCAGGTAGCCTAAAATCGTGTAGCTAAAACAAATCTGAGTTCATCAACAATCAAGTTCCTCAACCATTCACCAAAGATTCTAAGAACTAATGGACTAGAGATCTGATTACTAATATGCTGTAAAATGGAAAAGAACTAATTAATCTATTGAATTCACTTAACTAAAAAGAAGTAATTGAATCTAAGTAAAAACTTGGAAGATTAAATATCAATTACGAATTCTGATTACTGGAAAGGAAATAGAGAATTACTCTATCTACAAAAAGAAACAACAATTGTAATCTTAATCAGAAAGGACAGCTAATGTAACTTTAACCGAAACGAACAACTAATGTAACTTTTATCGAAAGGAACAACAATCGTAAACCTAAGGAAAAGGAATAGCGCGGATGAAAATGTGAGGAACTGTCAAGCAACAACTTTAGAAATGGAAATCATAATGGCAATCATTAATAATTGATGGAAATGTCTGTCTTCTATAAGAAAACAATCATAAAATCATTAACACACTTATGCATTTATCCTTGGCTATTGTAAAAGAGATCTCAATCACAAAATAGAAATCAAACTTCGAACTGATACAATTATAGAACGAGATAGTAGCTCCTTCAGATTGGGCCATTGGTCTTCAGAAGTACTTCTACGAGAAACTCAGAGAAAAGAAGTGATAGAAACACTCAAAACTTTAATTAATTCCATGGATGGTAAAACATTTACAAAAACTGCTTGCGTAGAGCAATTCTAAATCTAAATACTTGAATGCATTTTTTCCTCCTGTTTTCTAGATATATTACCCTCTTATATATTAAAATAGTTTGGGTAAATCAAGCTATCCTAAGAATCGAAAGATCCTCAGGATTTATTTACTATTATAAAGTTACAATACAGACAATGCATTATTTTCAAATTGCTTTGCGCCTAAAAAGTCTTCAACCTTCACTAGCTTACGCATAGCCAAAATCTCTTTGGTTATCTTTGACAGTTATTTATCCAATTCTGTAACAAAATCAAACCATTCCAATTGTAAATTAGAATCTATCTAATAAAACTTTAATAACAACCCTAAGAGACATATTAATCATATTCTTTTCTATCTATCCCTAACTATCTAAAGAATCAATCAAAATCATATCATGAACTGTGGGGAAAAGGAAGATATTTATACCTTTTTTGTAACCCAACATACCCCCTAGCTTACCTTCTTGCATGTCCTCATGAAAGATAAATTCTTTCATGTAAAGAAGTTATACTATAGGGAGGAAAATTTGGTTGACCAGGTCTGCTGAAACCATGGTTTCTTTTGATTTCGTCAAAAGCGGCATCCTATCTCCTTTTATTAATTTGATAATCCTTCTGGTAAATTTCTGGAGGAAACCAGAGGAGAGGGGGGTTATACTTGCATCCCATCCAAGAAGGTCCTTCCTCCTAGAGTAGTCTAGAATACTTTTCCACTCTAAAGGTTGCTACAAAGAAATTCCTGTATCCAAAGGACTCTCTACTTTTAATCTCATCGGAGGATGCATCCCATCTTAGCTTGGAAGCAGCAAGAGCTTCTTCCTTGAGTTCTCTAAAATATGTGATATCTGAATGGATGACATGTAAATGTATAGGAGCCAATGATTCCACAACCCATTCCCTTTTCATGAAGGTATTATGTCGCATGATGGTTGGGAAGGATTTTGGAGGCTCTCCTCTAATCCAAATATCTAAACCAGTTTCTCTGTTTATGAACATTTTGTGAGCCTTACCCCATCTGACCTGGTTCCTAGTAAAGGACAAGAATGCCTGGAACTGTATGTCCCCTATGAAGAGTCTAGGGTTGTCTCCTCTAACTTCTTCCAAAATGAAATTATGGAAATATAATTCACACAGAAGTTATTGTACCTTCTCTTCCTGATCTTTGAAACATGAAATAAATTCTGGAATAGTGGAAAATGAAATCGGTTTACCTGCTCTGATGGCCTTCACTCTCAACAATAGATATCGTTCCAGCAAGAATAAAACATAATTAGTGGCAGGGGCTCTATAATTGATG
>SNQJ01S0066111.1:88645-100171 GCA_010110895.2 Picea sitchensis
GGGGGGGGGTTTGATATGGGCAGTTTTCTAGTGTGGGGCCCTTTTCTATCATGGTGCCTCCTCCTTCCATCACCCCTCCTCCTCTTGCCACCTGTGTTCCACTAGGCCTCTTGTCCACCAGTCACATCACTCATTTCCCCCTTGTCTTGTTATGACACACTTTCCTTCCACTCACCCTCGTGGCATATCATTTTCCATTTCTCTCCCTCTTTTATTCCCACACCTGTCCCTCTCCCTACCACGTCATCCCATCATAGGAGATGTGTTTTCCATCGACAAATTGCATCCCACTATTGTATCTCCATGGCCCCCACAAGATCTGCCACATCCATCCATTGGCCTCTCCTCATCTCACTTCCATATCTAGCATGCCAAATCACCCCTTCCTGGTCACTGCTCATTTTTCGCTTCCCATCAGGTGCCCCAGTTATTGCGTTTTCCTCCATGTCTTACCATGAAGTTGTTTAACATATCTAGGTGGCAGCATTAGAATTCCTCCACGTCCCAAAGATACAAAGTTGATTGGGGTCGTTTTCGATCCCAAGGAAGAAGTTATTGAAGCATTTGATGGTGGGTGGACATCGTTTCCACCATAAATAGAAAGACGAGGAGAGGACTGTCAGTTTGTCAACTCCTTGCAGGCCTGTTCTAGAGAATGGTGGCATCTGAAGGAAGTGCACAATGGTCCATAGACTGCATGCACAGTCTCCCAGTAAACATGTAGATGTAATTCCTTCAATGCAGTAACTTGAAGCTTCTGCTAGTTTTTTCTCCAAGTATATGAAGGCATTTTTTCTTTTTTTGTATCCATCGTTGGTAGAGCTAAGCTCCCTATTGTATTGTTTTAATGAAGCATTGGTTTTCCCTGGTTATGTATCTATATGTTAAATTTCCAGTCTAATGACAGTTGGCTTCTTATTCCCTCTGGTTTCCATCTAGTGTTGAAAGAGTTTATGATTACCTAAGTCACATGAAGCATTGTGATAGTGTTATATAAAGGTTTTATTGTAATGATGTCACAATTTATTTCAATGTTCTTGTATTTAAATCCTTCCCCTTCGGACTATTGGAATCTTGATGCTCACAACAGACCTTTGCACTCCCTCACAATTGTCTTTCTTCTACTCACCTTTACTGCAAACTATTGACTGAAGTTAGATTAAGACATCACCTGTCCATGCATAGACTTAGTCAAGAAATCTGAGTTAAAACGATATTGTATTGAGTTTACTTCCAGTCGATCACCCATTTATAAACCAATCATGAGATAAAACTGATGGGTGTCAGGCTCTTCTCCTATTGCAATCCAGGAGTGACTTCTGACGCTAACAATGTCCAAGAAAAATAAGAATCAGAATGGGAAGAGAATCACCAAGATGAAGCTCACTAGAAAGAAGGCTAGGAAGCTAAGTAAAAAGAGAGCTAATATTGACAGGATACAAAATATTCCAAAGGGAACCTCGTAGAACAGAAAAATTGCAGAAATTGAACTTCACCGAGATATCAGACCAACAACATAGGCCACTTCGTCGACATGAAGAAATATAGTCATTGAAAGTCGATATAACCATTTGACTGTTGCTCCAAACGGGTCGAAAATCATTGATGGTTCACCACTAGACTGTCAGACCGTGCCATAATGGACAAAACATGCGTTAATGATGCCTCATATCCATTGCAAGAAGACCATTGCTAAGTTTCTTACTTAGTTCACCATGCAACACATTGAGAATACTTTTTGATAACTAAGAATTTGAGCCCACATCCTTAGATTGTTTTTCACTGTGATCATTGCCTTGTTCCCATACCCTCCATTACAGTCTTTGAATTTAACTCACACCGGATCTAATTGACCCCGAGCTTGTATGTCGGATGAGCTCAGTGCCATAGAGAAAGTAGTTGAAGAAGTTTTGATTGACTTAATGACTGAAAGAGTCATGTCGGAGAGAAGGATGTATGCAGGTGTGAAAGCATCATCAATAGGAGGAGTCCAAGCTTCTCCTTCAATAGAAAGAACTTCCAGAACCATGACAGAGAAAATAACAAAGAACAAAGACGACATTGCAAATGCCAAGCTTATTCTACACATTTTGTTGTCTTAACTACCACCTCTCAGTGGCACCATCAACCATGACAGTGTCCCTCTAGACTTTGATTATGCTTTGATCACCGTGTACCTTCCGAAAGGGGTGTGCGCAGTTCGTGCTGACCAATATAAACTCGCAGCATTGAAGTTTAGCGACTTCAACCTTGGTGACTGAAAATCTTACAGCATGCTCGCCCCACACAAGTATATAACTAGGACTAAAGGAAAGAATTCCAAGATTATCTCGCAGTCATGGACCTAGAACCTCGCACAGTCCATGTTGCTCAACGTGATGAAGATTCCATACTTCGGATGACATCAGGGGGTAAATGCATGTGTAAAGTTACTACTATTGTGCTATCACGGAGGATACCTATGACTGAACAGATGCATCACTGTAGATCTGAACTTGATCAATCAGATCATAGGGCTTAGTATGCAAGGCCCTGACCCACAGGAGTTCTACCCTGGAAAGAACTCAGACCAAGCATTAGCACAGAGAATTAAAGAAACTTATGGAGATGTCGAGAAGGGTACGTGAGGCTACAAGGTAGCTTCTATCCAGAGTGGCGTAGGGTGCCTTGCCTATCAGTTGATCGCAGGAAAACTAGTTTGCAAGAATAAACCAACTCAAGTAATTGGATTCGTGGTCGACCTCATAGGGAAGTGCGGAGAGGGATTATAGATGAACTAGGCACATTACCTTGTCAATCAACTAGAGCTTGATTGTAGAGAATTGCAAGACCAAGGGTATGAGTTCCACTTTAGTTGGCTTCTCATACTGATTGCTTTCATTGCCTGGGAGCTACTAGAAGGCACCACTTTCCTAGATATCAAACTCTTCGAACCACTAGCAACGAAGTTCTGTACATTGTGGTATTCCAGTGACATGAACAAGAAGTGGAAGTCCAATGCCATCTTTCATGCCTATTACAACCAGTTGGAGATCACAATCCAGTCTACACTGTGCATCACCCCAAAAATACTTTATAGGTTTAGAACCTTAATGAAATTTAGCGCGGACCACCACTTCACCTATCTTACAACGTACACTGATGAGAATAAACAACAACTCCAGTCATATTACAAATTGAAAAAAGATGACTTGGAGGAAATTACCAAGGAATGGTCAGCGGACCTCCTTGTTCCAGCGGACCCCACAGATATGTCTGACGTGGATAGTCCTGAAACTATGTTGGACACACCTGGACCAAGAAAGACATAGAAAGATGAGGAAGTACATGATGTCCATAGCACATCGACGAAGACTAGTTCGATTTCAACTGAGCAAGGATATGATGGTAGAGAGCTAGGTGGTACAGAATTTGAGAAAAACAAAGGCGAATTTAGTCTGCCTAGAGAGGAGGAGGATCCATCCAAGAAAAGGAAGGTTACCCCACCAAAGCCTTCATCCCGAAAGAAAGCTAAATCCACCAGGACTATGTTTAAGACTACCCTCACCCCAGACGACTTCGACTTCTTAGTCAATGTGTTGAATGACGCTTCATTGGAGATTGTAGAAAAGCAAGAAGCGAAGCAGGAGGAGGTATTCAGATGAATCAAGGATGAACTTCAAGAAGTGTAGCAAGTACTACAATCCAACCACGCAGTTTCTATTGTGCCCTCGACAAGTGGAACAGAATAACCAGGAGATGAGCTAGCCCAATTGCACCAGATCGCCGATAAATTTGAAGCTTTCCTTCGATGAGCTCAGGAAGAGGCAACGCAATCCACCCAGGATTTGGTGCAGGAATAGGAATATTTTCTAGAATATCTGCTAGAATGAGAAAAACTATATCTTCAAGAAAAGTGTGAGGTAGATAAAGAAACACTACAATAAGACAAGGAGTAGTTGCTTGCAGAGAAACTCAAAGTATAGGAACGTGTTCACAGAGCACTTCACTCTGTGACAATCATCGAAGTCCATATAGAAGAATGGATCCCAGGAAAGGTGGCACAACTAGAAGTTGTGATCCAGCAGCTTCAACAGTGCATTGTAGACCTGGAACTTTGCACTATTCCTAAGACCCCTCAAGAAATAAAAGATCTAAGAGAGGCAATTTCCCATAGCGCAGTTGATCAATTAAAAGCCTTTTCTTTGGAATACAAGAAGTTGAGCTCTATAATCACTCATACATATGAAAACCTCATGAAAAATCCATAGTTACAGGCATTAGAGATGTATCTCCAACAAGCAAAGCAGCAGACAGACACGTTACAAGTGAAACTGAAAGCCTTGTCACCAGTCGAGAGAATGAAGAGGTTTCCAAAGAAACGCATGGCCCAATAGTAGGTACACACCCTTCATAGTAAAGTAATGGAATTCTCTCAATGACTTCAACCAGTGCAAGAAAAGGCATGCCAATTGTTCACTGAAGTTGAAAACCAAGGAGTAGAAATTGAACATGTTGTGAGTATAGCAGAACAACGCCTAGAGGGACCAGTCAGTGATGCACTCATCTAGGAGTTCACTAAACAAGAGGTCGTTGCACTGCAATAGGTAAAAGCAGCTCAAGACAATCTCAAGGTGTTCGAAGCACAATTTCTCAGACCAGAGTGACTCGGGACGAGTCACCAGTGAGTGTTGGGGGCCTGTTGGCCCTTGACTAAGTTTTGAAGTTACTTCGTCATATTTGACTGTTTTTATGACTTCGACAGACTGTCGAAGATGGAGCACCAAATGAAGCATAGATCAAGGGATCTCGACCCACTTTTGGGTCCCTTTTTGGGTTTTGGGACAATGTAATGGGAAAGGGATGTCAGCCTGTGGGTTTACCCACGTGTAGGACTAATTTTGTAATGTATAAATAAACATCTAGGCATCTAATAGAAGGGGGGGGGGTTATCTATGTGATGTAATATACGTGATAATAGTCTATGTAAGTTCTATGTGCATGACTATAGAATAATTATAGAGCTAAATGAAAGTTGTTGTAGAAGTTATAGAAGGATTTGTTCTGTAAGGGCAAGGAAGAAGGATCTAGCGTGCTACGCAGATCTTCTGTCCTATGCGAGGAAGGGTTTTGGTGGATTTGTGCCTGTAATCGATTGGAGATGCTAATAAATAAGAAGAGTTGGTGGACGTAGCCTCAGGGTGGGGGTGAACCACATAAATCTATGTTTTATTCTCTTTGCTTTGACTTGATGTGTTTATCTCTACTTTGGCTATGTGCTTTGATATATTTAGATAGGTCTACTTATGCTTTTTTCTTCAATAGATGTATATGAATAGTAGATATGATATGTATGAAGATGATTAATGTTGATCTACTATATTTGACCTATTTTACTATTTCTAAGTGCTAAATTACCTTAGATCTAAGTAAATATTGTGATGCTTTGTGCTATCTGCGAAGTATAATAAGGGTTGAATATTGATGAATAATCGATGCTAAGTGTTATGTAAGTAATATAATCACATATCTGTGTCCTAGCTAAGTTTGTAGACACTTGATTCTTGTAAACACCCCTTCCTCTGCCTCAGGTGAGACTTCATCTGCTTTGCAAGTGTTGGCAAAAGGGCCAGTAGTTAGGCTTTTGTTGGTGCATTGTTGTAGCGTTGAACCATGGGTCTGCCCCTATGCCAACAATATGGACCGGGCATTTGACAAACAGACCATAATTAATTTGAAGACAAGGAAAATGACATTTGAATATGGAGATTATAGGGTCATAGCACCACTAGATCCATCAGAATGGGAGAGGTTCATAGAACCCACTTGCTTGGACTTAGAGGACAATTGGCCAATTGTATAGAAAAACTACATGCGAGGAGGATTGTGTAAACCCAACTGTAGATGGGGTACTCAGTTGGTGCAGTATTACTTCATGCACACCATATTCAGACACTGGTTTAGAAAACTGGAAGCAAAGACTGCATGAAGTATCCATGAGAAGATGTGCAAGAATAGACCGCGCAGTACGGTGGATAGGCATAGAAATAAAAGAACCACCCAGTTTCCACGGACTAAATGATTTGGAAACATTATTCATACTATATAAGACAAATTACTAGAGAACCAAAGGCTACTAGCACTGGAGTTAGCACTCAAGGCCACACCTGTGAGATGGTGGGGTGCACATAAGGAGACTATCACAAACTGGTACCAATGTAAGGAGTTATTGTGCATACGTTTTGGCGCAGAACAGAAAAACAACACATAGTGGAGATACGAAGGACTAGGGACACCAGTGACACACTTGGAGGAGTGTGAAACGTTGTGGAAATTGATACTACTAGAGGAATGGTCTCACCAGTTTATTCACACTTTAGAAGGCATACCAGCAAACTAGTATACCGATCAGGAACTACAAAAAGGAACTACAACATGGGAGACATTGCAATAGAACTTTACCATCACTTTCTCATTTGAGCATGAGAACCCCAACATAGATGTAGCCCTGAAAAGGATCAAAGGAGTCATCTTCATTGAAGAACTAGAAATATAACTTATTTCCAAAGAACATCAGTGAAATAAGAAGACAGTCAAGGAACTACTGTCATGTTACCGGGTACAGGAGGAAGCAATAGATGAAGATGATCCGCATGACATTCAGATTGAAGAAGTGGAAGGCATAAGAGATGTGAAGGGACCACCCATAGAATCTGAAGTTATTTCCACACTAATAAAGGTAAAGAAAGTTAACATCGTAACATCCCAAAATGGCCAACATTGGAGACTACTGGGATGAGCCAATAGTAGAAAGCATTACTGAGTTGTTACGTGAATAGAACAACTTATTTCTTACAACATTTATAGAGATGAAGGGTATAGTAGGAGAACTGGGAGATATGAAAATACCTCTCAAACCCAAAGTGAGACCGATTAGACAGTGACCATATAGACTGAACACCATATATAAGCAGAAAGTTAAAGAGGAGATCGACCAAATGCTTGAAGCCAGCATAATAAAACTAGTCAAGGAATCAGTATGGATAATCCTGATGGTTGTACAAGACAAGAAACAAGGAAGATGGATTAGGATATGCGTTGAATTGAGGAAATTGAATGATTCATACCTACACGACCCATTCCCCACATCGTTCATGGATGAAGTGATAGAGAATGTGGGGGGACACGAAGCTTACTCATTCACTGATGGATTCTCAGGCTACCATCAGATTAAGATAGCACAAGAGGATAGATACAAGACTACGTTCGTGATGGAATGGGGATATTACCAATATACAGTCATTCCATTTGGACTGAAGAATGCACCAATAATATTCTCCAGAGTGGTTATCGCAACATTTAAAGAATTCATCCATCAGTTTCTCAAAGTATACCTGGATGACTAGACAGTCTATAGTCTGTTGAAAAACCATGTGGAAGTTTTACGATTGATTCTAGAATGATGCAGACAATGTCAAATATCACTAAACATAAATAAATGTATATTTGGAACACCGTTTGGGATACTATTAGGTCATATAGTATGCACACAAGGGATATTGGTCGATCCGGCAAAGATCGCAGTCATCATTAATTTACAAGCGCCAAAAACAGTCTGTCAGCTACGAGCAACATTAGGACACATAGGATGCTATCGGAAATTCATCAAAGGATATGCATAGATCACAACACCAATGGAAAAAATTCTAAGGAAGGATACAAAGTACCAATGAAATGATGAGTGTCAACACAGTCTGGATACCCTGAAGCCAAATATGGTCACTGCACCGATATTAGTATTTCTAGATTGGGGCAGGATGTTCCACATGCATGTAGATGCATTAGTGATATAACTTGGAGCTATCTTAGTGTAGCCAGGAGAAGGAGACTTGGATCACCCGATAACATTCGCAATAAAAAACTATTGGACTCAAAACAAAACTATAAAACAATGGAAGGAGAAGGCCTAGCTATGGTTTATGCACTTCAAAAGTTCAGACACTACCTATTGGGAAATTTTTTTAAGATGTTTACAAATCACTCAAACCTAAAATACCTAGTCAACAAACCAATGTTGGGGGGGAGAATTTGTCCATTGTTACTGTTATTTCAGGAATTTGACTTTGAAGTAATTGTCAATCCAGGAAAACTAAATTCTTGTTGAAGCTTATATAACCATTGACGTCCACTCTAAATGGGTCGAAAAGCATTGATGGTTCACCACTATACCGTAAGACCACGCCATAACGGATAGAACATGTGTTAATGATGCCTCATACCCATTGCAAGAAGACCCTTGCTAAGTTTCTTACTTAGTCCTTCATGCAACGCACGAAGAATACTTTTTGATAACTAAGAATTTGAGCCCATAGCCTTAGATTATTTTTCACTATGATCATCGCCTTATTCCCGTACCCTCCATTGTAATCTCTGAATTTAGCTCACACCCGATCTAATTGACCCCGATCTTGTATGTCAGACGAGCTTAGCACCGCAGAGAAAGTAGTCAAAGAAGTTTTGATTGACTTAATGACAGAGAGAGTCATTTCAGAAAGAAGGATGTCTGCAGGTGTGCAAGCAACATGAACAAGAGGATTCCAAGCTTCTCCCTCAACTACTCGCAGATGAGGAACTTCCAGAACCACGACAGACACAAGAACAAAGCACAAAGACGACATTGCAAATGCCAAGATTATTCTGTGCATTTTGTCGGCTTACCTACCACCCCTCAATGGCACCATCAACCATGACAGTGTCCCTTGATACTTCGAGTATACTTTGATCACCACGTACCTTCCGAAAGGGGTGCATGTAGTTCATGTTGACCAATATAAGCTCACAACATTGAAGTTTAGCAACTTCAACCTTGGCGGTCGAAAGGCTTACAACATGCTCGCCCCGCACAAGTATCTAACCAGGACTAAAGGTAAGAATTCCAAGATCATCCCTCAGTCATGGACCCAGAACCTCACGCAGTCCATGTTGCTCAACGTGATGAAGATTTTGCACTTTGTATGACATCAGGAGTTGAATGCATGTGTAAAGTTACTACTGTCTTGATATCATGGTGGATACCTATGGATGAACCAACGCATCACTGTAGATCCAACCTCGATCAATCGGATCATAGGGCTTAGTATGCAAGGCATTGACCCATAGAAGTTCTACCCTGGAAAGACCTCAAAATGAGCATTAGCACAGAGAATTAAAGACACTTATGGAGATGTTGAGAAGGGAACGTGAGGCTACAAGGTAGCCTCTATCTAGAGTGGTGCAATGTGCCTTTCCTATCAGTTTATCATAGGCAAGCTAGTTCGCAAGAATAGACCAACTCAAGTAACTAGATTCATGGTTGACCTCGAAGGGAAGTGTGCAGAGGGACTACAGATGAACTGGGCATAGTACCATGTCAATCAACTAGAGCTTGATTGCAGAGAAGCACAAGACCAAGGGTATGAGTTCCACTTTAGTTGGCTTCTCATACTAATCACTTTCATTGCCTGGGAGCTACTAGAAGGTGCCACTTTCCCGGATATCGAACCCTTCGAACCACTGACCATGAAGTTTTGTACGTTGTGGTATTCTAGCGACATGAACAAGTAGTGGCAGTCCAATTCCATCTTCCATGCCTATTAAAACCAGTTGAAGATCACAATCCAGTATACACTGCGCATCACCCCAAAAAAACTTCACAAGTTTAGAACCTTAATGAAATTCAGTGTGGACTGCCAGTTCACCTATATTACAACATGCGCTGATGAGAATAAACAACAGCTCCAGTCATATTACAAGTTGACAAAAGATGACTTGGAGGAGATTACCAAGGAATGGTCGGTGAACCTCCTTGTTCCATCGGACCCCATAGAGATGTCTGATGTGGATAGTCCTGAAACTATGTCAGACACACCTAGACCAAGAAATACAAAGAAAGATGAGGAAGTACATGATGTCCATAGCACATCAGCGAAGACCAGTTTGATCTCACCTGAGCATGGAGATGATGGTGGAGAGCTAGGTGGTACATAATTTGAGAAAAACAAAGGCAAAGTTACTCCGCCTAGAGAGGAGGAGGATCCATCCAAGAAAAGGAAGGTTACCCCACCAAAGCCTTCATCTCGGAAGAAATATAAGGCCACCAGGACTACGTTTAAGACTACGCTCACCCCATATGACTTCGACTTCTTAGTTGATTCCTTGAATGACGCTTCACTGGAGATCATAGAAAAGCAAGAAGCAAAGCAGGAGGAGGTATTCAGCCGAATCAAGGATGAACTTCAAGAGGTGTAGCAGGCACTATAATGCAGCCACGCAGTTTCTATTGCACCCTAGACAAGTGGAACAAAATAACCAGGAGATGAGCCAGCCCAATTGCACCAGATCGTCGATAAATTTGAATCTCACCTTCAACGATCTCATGAAGAGATAGTGCAAGCCACCCAAGATTTGGAGTAGGCACAAGAATCTCTGCTAGAACAACACAGTAATGAAGAACAAGAAAAACTAGATCTTCAAGAAAAGTGGGAGGAAGAGAAAGCAGCGCTACAGCAAGACAAGGAACAATTTCTCGTAGAGAAACTCAAAGTACAAGAACGGGTTCACAAAGCACTTTTCTCTATGGTATTCATTGAAGTCCAGATAGAAGAATGGGTCCCACAACAGGTGGCAAAACTAGAAGGAGTGATCCAGCATCTTCAGCAGTGCATTGCAGATCTGGAACTTTGCACTATCCCTGAGACCCATCAAGAAATAAGAGATCTAAGAGAGGCAATTTCCCATAGTTCAATTGATTGATTAAAAGCATTTTCTTTGGAATACAAGCAGTTGAGCTCCAGAAGAACGCAGACGTATGAAAGCCTCATGGAAAATCTAGAGTTATAGGCATTAGAGTTGTATCTCCAAGATGAAAAGTAGCAGGCATACATGTTACAAGCACAACTGAAGGCCTTGTCACCAATCGAGAGAATGAAGAGGTTTCCATAGAAACGCATGACCTAGCAGCAGGTACACACCCTTCAGAGTAAAGTAATGGAAGTCTCTCAATGAATTCAACTAGTGCAAGAAAAGGCATGCCAACTATTCATCGGAGTTGAAAACCAAGGAGTAGAACTTGAACATGTTGTGAGTATAGAAGAACAACGCCTAGAGGGACCAGTCAGTGATGCACTCATCTAGGAGTTCACTGAACAAGACATCATTGCACTGCAACGGGTTGAAGTAGCTCGAGCCAAGCTCGAGGTGTTTGAAGAAGAATTTCTCAGACCAGAGTGACTCGGGACGAGTCACCGGTGAGTGTTGGGGGCCTATTGGCCCTTGACTAAGTTTTTAAGTTACTTCGTCATAATTGACCATTTTTGGGACTTCGACAGCCTTTCAAAGATGGAGTGCCAGATGAAGTAGAGATCAATGGATCCCGGCCCACTTTCTGGTCCCTTTTTGGGTTTTGGAACAATGTAATGGGAAAGGGATGTCAGCCCATGGGTTTACCCATGTGTAGGCCCACTTTTGTAATGTATAAATAAACATCTAGGCATCTAGTAGAAGGGGGGG
>SNQJ01S0066112.1:8592-48821 GCA_010110895.2 Picea sitchensis
AAGCGAATTTTGCTAAAGTTTTAACTTACATCGATCCTGATCATATTTATCTGGAACCAGAAATCACATTTTGACTCATTTTTGGAAGCCGAAATTTATTTGACACATGTTGGGTCGAGCACGAACTTATTTTAACATAACGGAAATAGTAATGCACATCGAAAATGATTAAAGAATAGCAAAAACGACCTCTGCACACCGACTTTTCCTGTATGCCCTTGAAGTGTTCTACAGCAAACCAGATCCGTGAAGCTGAAGCTGATCGGGGTCCTTCCATTATTTTTGGCATACGTAGCAACTGCAAAATGTGGAAAAAGGCATAAAAAGCCTATTGATCAGTTCGCACAGTCGGTTGCATTAAGCCAAATCTGGCTAAAACGGCCCTAATTCAATGCGAAACAGGCAAGAGAAAATTTGATTATGAGGAATACAGACCATACGTATCCAACAGTTGGCGGCGCTTATCCTTTATCCATTCTCTGAGAGCATTAACCTTCGTCGTTGCCGCTACATGACGCTCCCTAAGCTCTTCCATCGACATAGCTCGATAATTTACAGGAACGGGAGTGTTACTATTCTCGAGAATGCATCGAAACCCTGATTTGCACAGACAAAATAAGCAAAACCAGAGATGTTTGGTCTGCAACTCAGTGAACAGAGCTCCACGTCGTATGCAAAATAATCATTTTCTTGGCAGATTTGGGGAGCATAACCTTAGTCTAGGGGAAGGATTCGGCATGGATCGAATTCCATGAGACTGGTCTTGCTCTCTCCACTGTCGATTCAGAATGTATCAGGTGTTCTGAAAACCGGTGGCCTCTGTTCGTGAAACATGGCGGTATACCAAACACCAGTATCAGTCATTTTGGAGCTCGAACCCTTGCTTCAGTTAAATTATGATTGATTTTGGAAGCGTGGAGGCGAGGATTGATTAGTTCAAAGTTAATATGGAAAGAATGCGATTAATTAAAGATCCTAACGCAGCATGGGTAGATCAATGTGACCGGATGCGAAAAGCAAGGTCAATAATAATGCAAGACCTTTCAATTTACGGAAATGCGAATAAAGAAGCGGATGCTGAAGATACAATAGAAGCTTAAACTATAGGGGATCTTCTCAGATCGCCTTTTAGTATAAATAGAATTCGAGGAGATTGTTTACGCTCTTGCAGCCGATGTGTGAGCAAATTGTGAGTGCTTACATGCCTAGTTAGACTCTGCTAGTCATGGCAAAATTTATGGTAAAGTTAGGAAAGAAACAACTAAACTATTATGAGGAATTAAGCAAAAACTAAATAAAACATGAGCATAAAATGAAATAGAAAACCAGAATAACAATGGACCAATATCACCAATGTATTGCATTTGGTATGATGGATGAAATCAAAGAGATACCTGAGGAAGGGGACTTTGGGTCCCTTCCCTCTCCGATGGAAGGCTCTTTGAGGCCCTCAGTTACTCTCTATACGAGAAAAGGTGGAATGTGGATGAAATGAAAGAACTCCAGAAACCATTCCACTGAGAGGGAATTGAAGATAAAACATGAAATCGGCACCCACAATGTGTATTACCAAGAGAGAAGGTCTCAACGATCAGTGACGCAGCGATTATGAAAGGAATTCAGCCCGAGAGAAAGTAAGGTGGTCATTCATGGCTTTTTATAAGCTAAAGCATTGGGCTATTATGCAACCTGCAGATGTGAAAAGGGGGCTCTTTAAGACTGTAGTGGAGTCTTTGACCTGACCCCTCCTTAGGTCAGGCTGAAGGATTTGATGTCAAATCGACTTAGGGAGGCGATCCATTAGTGGTTGGGAGTGACCCGACTTCATAAATGCACATGGCATTTATGGCGGTAGCAGCAGGTTTTCACCCACAGTAGCATATATCATAGCCCAATATCTGAAAATGTGCGCTCATTTTTAATTACCGTTATCGCTGCGCTTTTAATTTTAACCATTTTGCTTATAGTTTTGGCCCTTTCTTTGTATTTGTGGATTTAATCCTTGTGCCACTTAAGATACTGTTTTGTGTTGATGATCGCGGAGTTCTTAGCCGTCCTGTCACGATGAAATTTGATGAAATATGGAGGGTATTGAGAACCCGGCGGATATGGCTATATGCGGTAACACTTTCGATTGGAGTTGCCCTCGAAGACACAACGAACGTGCCGCTATCTTATTCAAAGTCAACCTTTCATTTATTTACATTGAATCATTTACGTAGCCAGTAGATTATCTTTGGATATTTCTTTGTTATATGCATTTATTTCTAGCATTTCATTTTTATTCTATATTTTATATGGTATCTTACAGTGGTATGAGCACTTCCTTAGAAGTACGGGTATTTTTTCCGGGTGAGGCGATATTCCAGAAGGCGTCTTTAAATACAGGAGATGCATCGTTAGCACATAAAGCTATTAGTTTGAGGGATTCTGCGTAGAATACAAAGTGGTTCGCGCCGCGTTGCAGCCCTGCCGCCAACCTGACTGGTACCCACCTTAATTGAGTAGCATGGGGCAACACCTATGGACCGACCCGTTTCCTGAAGCCCTGCATGAATTGACCCTCGGTAGCCCGGTTGCCTATAGTGTCGCAAGGAAGGGAACAACACTTTCGGAAGATACTCTATTACACAAGACCGGGTAGATGCGGCTAAAGTGCGATCTATCGCACTATCCTTAAGTTAGTGCCGCAAGGATAATTAAGATTTGATACTCTTATTGGACCACTTAAATATATGGGGAGCTATAGCCACCGGGCAAACCCTTATGCAGCAGGAACCACAGATACCTAACCCTTGGGAACATAAACAACAATATAAACAAAGAAATAAAATCGAGATCTAATAACCCGCATCGTATTCGGGTTGCTGGTAAATACTCACGGATTCGAATTTGGGGATTTGAAGCCCAGCTGCGGCATTCAGCGGACCAAAGCGCAACCCTTTACTGATTCGAAAGAAATAACTGTGTTTAGGACTTATCCATTAGACTCGTCTTGGCCCGCCATCACTTTCATCCATCAAACTTCTGCAAAAAATTTGACCCTTGCGCCCTTACCGGTCCACCCATTTTCACCATTGGGACTATTATATTCCATTCGTTCATCTCTTCTCCCTTATCCTTTTCATCCACGCTAATGTTTTGCGCAAAAATTTAGAGGCCAGCATTCGCGTTCGTCATGAACAAGACTGTAAGATAGCAGCTGTTTGGTTGCGAACGACTTGGTTGCCTCCGTGAAGTGCCTCCATGAATGCATCAGATCCATGTATGCGTCATAGATCCGCAATGCGTGATCAAAGGTAGACAGATGTCGTTGTACTTTAAACTCAAAATCCTTCTCTCGATGATGATGCACCTACCGAAAGGCTGAAGATTGAAACTTCTTCCTTTCCTTTCCAACCCATCACTTTCAAAGGGACATCGCCTTAGCGAATGTGGATGTAACTAAATTTGATAGCTCGGACCCACTGATTTAGGTCCATGGAACGTGGCTACGAAAACATTCACGGATGACTTGGCCCAGGCCTCTAGGTGGTGTTCTCCATCTCGATCAAGAGCGTTGGCAATGGTGGCGATGGAAAACTTCGAATCAAGGGTATATGCTTGGACCCAATTTGTTTGCTGGAAGCATGAGCGCTTTGACACTAACACCAACCATTTTGGTCATTTATTAAATTGGAAACCCAATCAGAGCCTGGGTCGAAGACTTCGCCAGAGTACATTTGAAATCCGGCTTTTCGGATAGAGGGCATGGCTGATGCCTTCTTTTGAGAGTGCTTGCTCCGGTGGCCTCAAGGATGAGTTTTGTTCCCATGTCCTCATGGCTGACCCTCGAGTTGGGTGGAGGAAACTAAAAACCAAAGCCACAACCGATTGTTTCCTCTCAAAGCGTAAGCCATGCTTTTCCCTGCGCCCTAAACTGATGAAACCCACTACTCCCTGGCTCCTTAAAATCCAAAAATTGACGAAGGTAGAATGGTTTGACGACAACTCAGGGACTACTGTTATAAGCGCTTGACAGCAAATCAACACCGATTACAAATGCCAAGGAACAAATCTACTTTATGGCCTTCGGGGATGTTAAAGGCGGTAGTGGCCTTCCCTATTCAGGAGTCACGGACGCCGAAATAAACCCTCCTTGGGCCCTCTGCGGAAGAACCCATCGGTTTCCCTCAATGCTCACCGACTTACACTTTAGACTCTCCGACTAATCGGTTATATCAGAAACGCGAAAGGTCATCACAGCATCTTAGTTGATAGTGGCGTACCCCACAACTTTATTCATCACTTCCTTAAGAGCCTTTTATATCCATATTGTTAATAATTTCCAAATCATGATTTACTGATGAGAGGGCTCTATGAAATGTGGGAATGACTGTATGAAATATAGATAACTCAAATAGGTGACTACAACCTCAAATCCATATGCGCTATTGACATGGGGTTGTGACATTGTATTTGGGTGTGAAATGGCTTCAGAACAGGTCCCATTCATGGACTTCCCGGAACTTAACCATTACAGAGTTTGGCCAGTACAAACATAAATTTCAGAGACATCAATCACGGGTTCTCCGAGAGAATCATGGAGTTCTTATCATGGAAATTACTCAAAGGTCATTGGTGCTCCTTAGCCCAACTCCAGCCCATTCAAGCCACGGAGATTCACCCGTACCCCAAGACCTCAAGCCCTCTTGTCCCAACCATCAAGCCCGTCTTCTCCACTCCCGGGACTCCCCACCTTCCAGTCCATGATCATTTCCATTCCCTTGTCGAGGAAGCCTTCCCAACATCGTCCATATACACCTTGAAAGAATGAAATTGAAAAAATGGTCAGGAACTCCTTACTACCGGATTCATCCGTCAATTACAAATCCACTACTCCTCTCGGTCATCCTTGAGTGCCCAAAAGAAAGAAAGGTTCTTGGCAGATATATCGACTTAGGAGCTCTCAATAAACTCACTTATAAGAGACAAATTTCCCATCGGTCATTGATGACCTCTGGACAGAAATTGGGTGCCCAATTCCCGCAAACTTGATCTTCCTTTCGAACTATCCACGGTCCGTGTAAGAGGTCGGAGCATTCCACAAGGCCCAGTGGCCTTTCGCCTCCATTATGGGCACTATGAGTTTTAGTCATGCCCTTTGGGTTGTATAGCGCCCCCTCCACCTTTGAGCCTCATGAACCATGTCTTAGCCCTTTCTTACGTCCATTTTGTCCCTAGTTTTCTTTGATGATATCTCATATACTTAAGACATGGGAAAGACCATCGTCATGGATCAAGTTCTCTGCCTACTTGCTCAGAACCAGCTTTTCCTCAAGCAGTCAAAATGTACTTTTGTTGCATCCAAAGTAGAATACTTGAGTCATCTAGTAGGCAAGGATAAATTGGACCGAAAGATTGAAGCTATGCAAGATTGGCAGCGCCCAAAGACTCTCAAAATATAGCGTGGATTTTGGACCTCACAGGGTATTATCGTAAGTTAGTCAAGAACTATGGAAAGATGCAGCACCCCTGACGGCTCTCATTAAGAAGAACTCCTTCACTTGGATTTACTTGGTTGCTCAAGCACCAAACTTTGAGATGGCCATGCACCCACTCCGGTTAGAAGCTCTCGGACTTCCTGAGGTGACTTGTATTTGGAATGCGATACATCGAGGGGAAGAGCATTAGGCGTTGTCCTTATGCAAATTACCGTGGAAACCTTTAGCCTTCACGGAGCAAACAGCTTCTCTGAAAAGTCACGGACAAACCTATTTATAGAAAAGAAATGTTGGCGATTACGCATACCAGTTGAATTATGGCGTCTTATCTCTTGGGGCAACGATAAAAAATTAAGACCAACCATCAAAGAATCAAGTACTTTATGGAACAACAAATTTCCTCACCGGAGCAACAAAAAAATGGGTAACCAAAATACAAACCTACGTCTTTGACATTGAATTCGTCAAAATGAAAAATAATGTGGTGGCAGATGCACTGTCCTGGAATTATGAAGATGAAGGATCCCCTTTTCTCTTTCCTTCATTATTTTGATTAGGCACCAAGGTACATGCACGAGAATGGTACTAGAGACCCAAGTTAGCATCTAGATTGACAAGCTACGCGGAGATAGAAATTTGAGGCTCCCAGAGTTACTGCCAGCAGGGATGAGCTTGATTACAAAAGGGTACAGCTTATTTAAGTAAACAATCAAGCTCAAATCCACGGTACTCAAAGGCTTCATGCTACACCCAGTGAGGCACTCAGGGAGTTCGAGAAAACATATGTGAGAGTTAAAGCGTTCCTTTTGGATGGTAAACCAGGGACATCCAGCAAGTTCCATTTGAATGCTTAAGGTATACCCAATACTTATATATGGCTTGATCAAATCGAGACACCTCCAGCCTTCAATTCCCCGATATTTGGAAGGGATATCTATGGATTTTATTCTGAGGCTTGCCCAAATGGGGAATAAATTAGTGATAATGGTAGTGGTGGATCGCCTTTCAAAGAGTATGCTCATTTTGTGCTCTTCCCCACCCATTCATGTCCACGGTGGCCCAAATTTCATGGATTAGGTCTTCAAGCTATGGCATGCCAAACTCTCTATTATTTACATTCATGACCCAACTTTTGCAAGCAATTTTGCTTTAAAATACATTTTAAGCTACAAGGCACACACAATTGCATCTCGGCTCGGCTTATCATCCCTGGTGAGGATGGTCAAATGGAAGTCGTCAACAGTGTTTGGAAACCTATAGGGTGCTTTGCATCGGAGAAAACAACACCAGTGGGCTCAATGAACACCTAGGTGAATGGTGGTACAACACTTCCACCATACAACTACATTTTTCATGACTCCTTTTTTAGGCGGTCTGTAGGAATGAGAGCCACCGTCGGAGTTCTCTCATACTACGGGTACCATACGAGAAGGTCAGAGGCGGTGATAATGACTTAACTACAGGTCAAGAGGATATCAACCCATGCTACATAAAGGGAACTTGGTGTGGCCCGAGAGCCAGGAAGATGAAGCGACCAAGCAGTCAGTCGCTCGGAGCGTCAATTTGCAGAAGGGTATCAGTTGTTTCTGAGACTGCAGCCATATAAACAAACTTCCCTCAGAATGGCGTGCTCCGGAAGGCCTTTAAATTTGCCAAGCCCTTTTGCAGTTCTAAGACATGTGGAACAAATTAGCATATCAGTTAGCAGCTCACTTGATCGGTGAAGCTACATCCCTGTTTTTTCATATTTCACAGCAGAGAATTGAGTTGGAACCCAGAGGTGCCAACTTCAAACCAACCTTCGAGTTAGCTGAAGAAGGGTCCATTTAGCTGTCAAGCGGAGTTTGGACGGAGGGCGTCACTGCGTGGAGAACCATCAAAGAAGGAAGTGTTAGTAGAGTGGAAAGATATGACTACAGCGGATGCCACTTAGGAACCAGCTACCATTAAGAGTTTCACATCTCTCAAGCCTTGGGAACAAGGCTATTTTTAGAGGCGGACATATTGAGTCCCTAACCCACACCTTAGGTAGATCAATGTATTCCGGATGTAATATAAAGGTCAATATTAATAAGACCTTTCAATAAAATGGAATAAAGGCGGATGTAAGAGACCTAATGAAGCTTAAAGCTAGAAGGATCTTCCCTCTAGATGCTTCTTTTAGTATAAATAGAAGATGAGGGTATAGAACCCTAGCTTGGATAATATTATAATAGAGAAATCGTTGTTCGATTGGAAGTTGCCCCCTCGAAGAGACCTATGAACATTACTGATAGGATTCAAGTGCTATTTCTCTGCTATTTATTGAATCATTTTACATGTATTATGAGATATTATCTTTGGATATTTTCTTTGTTATTACATTATTTCTAGCATTTTGTTTTATGATAAACATAATATTTTATATTATCGGTATCTTTGTCTGAGGTATTTGGGTTTATTATTATTAGACTATATGATTGTGGAACTTAGGGCGTCATGCTTGTAATGACAAAGTTAAGCTCGAGCGGATAAAGGGTCGTAGCGACTATTGGATCTGGATGAATACGTATTCTCGAGATCAAATTTTTCTCTTACTGTTAGCATTGAATTACCGGTGATTTTAGCGAGGGTTTGGCTTAATGTAGTAGTATCTGAAGCTGATCAATAGGCTTTTATGCCTTTTTCCACATTTCACGGTTATTCGCGTGCGGAAATGGAAGGGACTGATCAAAAATCAACTTCTGAGGATCCTATGGTTGTTATAGAACCGCTAAGGAGCATGTACACTTAAGAAAGTATTAAATTATGCGAGGGAGGTCATTTTTGCTATTCTTTGTGTTTTTATTCGGTATGCATTACTATTGCCGTTATGTTAAAATAAGTTCGTGCTCGACCTGACATGTGTCAACATAAATTTCGGCTTCCAAAAAATGAGTCAAAATGTGATTTTTGGTTCCAGATAAATATGATCAAGATTGATGTAAGTTAAAACTTTAGCAAAATTTTGCAACGCAAATATAGTTCCGTAAATAACGGCTTCCGTAGGTCGGAAAAAGTTAATTTTTGATCGACAAACATTGTGGCAGTCAATTTATGCTTATGCGTGTCTCGTAGCTTTTAAATTGTTTAGTTTCATGTCAAAGGTCCGGTTTTTTTCATATCATATCCCCGAAGGACTCTGCAGTACACGTCTTATCTAATTTTTAGGTCATTGTATGTTATAAGAATGCTATTTAAATAATTCAACCACATATTAGGAAGAAGAGAATGCACTGCATTATCTTTCCGTTATGTTTTATCGAATGAATTAAACAGGATTTCTATTTTCATTTTTATCAATTTCAGAGATTGTCAACAGTTCCTCTGAACCCGATGTTGAAGAAAGTGTCATCCTAATAAAGGACATGATAGTTTGATTGAACCGCCGTCTATGCAAGTGAGGTAAACCGTCTCCCGATTTCTGAGTTGGCTTTATTTAATTCGATCCCGATTCATGTGGAGTCTGTTCGAAAGCCTTCCATCTGTTTCGATTTTACGGGCATTAAATGCTTGGCAAGGATTCCTGGACGAGCAATTCATGCAAATCCAACAACTACAGGATGAAAGCAATCCTGAATCCGTGGTTGAGGTGGTCTCGCTCTTCTTTGAAGATGCTGAGAAACTTCTAGCTGATTTATCCAAAATGTTGTATGTTTTAATTCCCGACTAGTTTTCCCTGTTTTCTCTTAGACTTCTATGGATTTTTTTAAAGGCAGCATGGTCTGGGGCAATGAGGGAGCTCGGTGATGTTTTGAATTGTATAAATATCTCGGATAGCCCTTTTTGTTCCCACTATTTTTCCATAGAAGAATATGCTTGGTGAAGATTTTATAGTGACTATCATTTTAAAGAGATAAAGGTAAAATTTATTTTTTAATCCAACATCGAATTTGCGTTTCGTTTTCACGAGTTCTTTATTTTCCCTTCCCCATAGAGTCCATGTTTTCTTTTAAATATGTCTCATTTTGTGAAATTAGAAACAAATCTCTGGGACTGGTCCAATTTTAACTTGGGTTGTAACTTACATATGGAGTCTTATGGAGTCTTACTTGCATGTTGTTGGATTCGTAGTCCTTTTTCAAGAGCCTTTTGGGCTACTTTTATTTATTATTAAATCCTCTAATCAAATTGGAAGAATAATGATATTTTCGTTTAAATTGATAGACCTTTTAACACAAGCAGGGCATATTTTAGTTAGGGATCACCGAGAAGAATCCATTTTCATTTCTGGATTATATTTTTCATTTGGAGATCAGGTAATATGATACTTATAAGGCATGTAATCTGATTCTTGTAAGGCAAACTTTGGTATCATAATGCTTTTTTTAAGGTAAAAGCTTTTTCTAAGGGAATCTTGTCGTATCAGAATTTTTTATTAATAGGTAAAACTTTAAAAGCTTTGTTTGATATGTGGGAGAATGAAACTGAGCTTTGGTGTTAACACATTAACCCACTTTTTGGTACTATAAGGATTTGATGATTGAAATATGTGTGCTTTGACCAACACCGCCCGTTAGTCAGTTTGGTATCAAGATCTTACCAAAACCTTACTAAATTAATTGTTGATAAGGAGGAGACAAAATTGCCACTAAATGTGTTGTCACTTGCCACCTCCCCAACTAACTGTGCTACCACCTCCCATCCTCAGGGCTTTCCTGAAGCTCCCAGCCTCACCACTTTCACATCTATTGATTGACCTTACTTATTAACTTAGCATCTTTGGATTAAGAGTAAAATCATTCAAACTATTAATTGGATAAAGACAAAATATTAATCGTTAATGAGTATTTTGGTTTAACATTCTTTACTTTCCTATAGTTTCACTTATTCATGTAAGCCATGTAGCAAAAGACAAACTCCTCATCGTAATCACCATGAGGAATGCAGGAATATATTACGTCATCCGAGACCAACATATGAAAGTATAAAGATATATAATTATATTGTTGTTTAGATTAATTTTATTTTATTTTATCATTCTTAAAATGTTGCATGGTAGCTTAATTCATTGCACCTCCCATCCTCAGCGCTTTCCTGAAGCTCCCAGCCTCACCACTTTCACATCTATTGATTGACCTTACTTATTAACTTAGCATCTTTGGATTAAGAGTAAAATCATTCAAACTATTAATTGGATAAAGACAAAATATTAATCGTTAATGAGTATTTTGGTTTATTATTATTTACTTTCCTATCGTTTCACTTATTCATGTAACTCATATTGTAAAGAACCAAACTCCTCATCATCATCACCATCGAGAATGCCAGAATATGATATTGCATTCATCCAGGAACCAACATAGAAAGTATAACGAATATATAATTATATTGTTGTTTAGATTAATTTTATTTTTTATTTTATCATTCTTAAAATGTTGCATGGTAGCTTAGTTCATTGAGTGGCAGGGACTAAGCTGCCATGCAACCCTTGTTTGAAATGTATTGTTACTCAACACACTTTTTGTAATCTTAATGACGATGTTCCGCAACACACTTTGTGTACAATGGTGTATTAGATCATTAGTGTCGTTATCCTATTCATTTTTAACTTTATTAGATTCATACAATGGTGTATTAGAGCATTTTCATGTTCCCATCATACATTACTCATCCTTTTACTTTTTATAGACATGCTATATGACTAATTATAGAGGATTTAAGATATGCCATATGATTAATTATAGAGAATTTAAGTCTCTAAAATTTAATCTATTGAAATAAATAAAATTATTAATGTATTTATAAATAACACTTAAAACCTAACTTATTTCATTTTATAAATTCTTTGGGTGGGAAGGTTTTTGAACTTGGTTCTTGACTATTACCATTTATGGCTAGTTTATGCCTTGGGATTCAACTGTGAATCTTACTTTACTAAAGTGTGTTTATTTTTTTTTTCATCGGTTATGTCTTTGTTATTTGCAGTTTTTTAGAACCTTCTCTTCGACCTATGTCTCCCTATCCCTGAGTTTTGTCATTTTACATTACTTGTTTTCTTATTACTGGTGCCTTGACAGGAGCGGGTTTGTCTCCTTGGGTCACGGACCCTTCTGAGTTTTTTAACTTGGTATTGTTTGCTTGTCAGTTTTTTTAGTGCTAGTGGTGGTTGGCTACTGGTGGGTCTAGATGGGTACTTTCTCCATTAACGAACTGGAAAGAAACATCAAGACTCTTATGAGCCTAGAAGACGAGATGACCTGGAGACAAGTGGGGTTATATGACAAGGTTGACGACTTGGGGAGTGGGCCATCTGGTATTTCAACTAATACAAGCAAGACGACCCCTTCTACTGGTTTACTCTACAGCCCTTCGTCACTACCTCTGCTAAGATCCAGAACTTTGACGCTTGTTCTCCCTCATTTTAACGTCCCTTGGATGGGTCCTCAGTCGAATATTGCTCTCCCAGGATTTATAAACAGATCTTCTTCTCTAGGGGGACACAAGAAACCTTCTATTTCAATTTCACCTGCCATGTTCCGACGAAAGGTGTGGAAAGCCAACATAAAGGCTAAACGATTGGTGTTAGGAAATGATGTGGGTTTAGAATATACTTGCAGGATGGCGCTCTGTGGACTCATGGGTAGGATCTCTTATAGATCTCTTAGTAAAGAACCTCTTGAGGTTTGGATCAAAAACCAGTGGTTACCTCTCATTGGTTACTCTCCTGAGGTTATCTATCTCACCAAAGGTTGGCTCGGGTTTATCTGCAATTCTTTGGAGGATGCTTCACTTTTACTGAGCTCATTGTGGGTGTTTGGGGGAAGTAGTCTTATGCTAAAATGATGGAGGGTCGCATTTCCCAGATACTGATTACTTCAAGTTTAGGCATCTCTAGGTTCTACTACCGGGCCTCTCGTTGTACCTCTGGAATGTAGGAGCCTTGCGAGCCATTGGTGATTCACTGGGTAAATTTATTTCTCTGGATTCCAAGTTACTTAATGCTCCTGTGCAGAAAATGGGCATAGTTATTGTTGAGATGGACATTTATTGTGGTTTACCGGAAACTATCGAGATAGAGTGGAGAGGGCGAAGGATTGATCAGTCACTCGATTATCTTGGGTTGCCTTTCTGGTGCAACCTCTGCCGCCACACAGGTCACCTTCGTCGTGACTACACTGGAAAGGTAGTGGATGATTTTTCTGAAGATTTCGAACTATAGAGGATTCTGCCATATTACATGGAAGAAGATGTCTCTTTGAGCTTCATGGATTATACCTCAGGAGTATCCTCTTCTCCTCAGCAGGAGTCTGGGGTGACTTTATCTGGTAAGTTAAAATCCCTGTGCCCTTTCTTGTATAACTCTCTGTCCTTTTGGGAGAAGGAATCCATTGATAAGTTGGATTGGTTATTATCCAAAACAAATTCGAAGGCTAGTAACCCTGGCATTGAAGAAACTCCCTTAGAACCCTCAACCTCGGAATCCTCTTCATCCTCCCTTCCCAGCATTTCTGTCGTCACTCATTCTTCTAGTTCACCCTCAGTGGGTCAAAATCTTGAATACCCCCAGTTGCCTTCCTCTCCCCTCCTCTCGATTCATGCCCTGAACCTTTCTCTGGTTAGTCCTCTTCGAACTCTTGTCCCTCAGTTGGACCCTTCCAATACTCCCCCGATTGTGTCGGGCTACAGAGAGGCAAAGGAGGAATAATCAAGCCTCTCTGTTGTTTTAGACTCCTTAATACCCAGTTTAAAGAACCCCCTTGAACCTATGTTGCTTCCTATCTATCTAGGTAAGGAGGCCATAGATCCAAAAGAAGATACTGGTACCTCTTCCTCTCAGATTCCTGGAAAGGGGAGAAAGGCCTTTGCATGGTCACAAGGTATTGGCTCTGAACTTTCTCCTATAAAGACGCGAAGCTCTCGTAAGAAATAGGTGGGTATCATTAATCAAACTGATGAAAATGTTCTTCTCTCCCTGGAAATTGGGGCCCTTAGAGAAGTGAAGGCCCTGGCGAGGGAAAAGTGATGTTACTTCTCTCCTTGAATATTCGGGGGATTGGAGGCACCCTCAAAGTTGCCTCTATGCGTAGACTGTTGGAACGCACTCGGACTGACATTGTTTTTCTGCAATAGACTATATCCGATGAACAGAAATCCAAAGATTTTTTTCACCATCTTCTCCCTTCTTGGGCTTCAACTGTTGTAAACTCCACAGGAAATTTTGGTGGCTTACTAGTTTCCTGGGACCCAAATTTATATGACTTGGCTTCCTTCCGGACTATCGGGGGTATATTGTTAACTGGTAGATGTATTCTCACTCAAAAGGAGGTCATGCTTATTAATGTATATGGGTCGTGTAAAGAACGGAAGTTATTCTGGAGCTCCTTAGTTGATAGCAGTATCCTTTCCAATAATAATCTTATTATTGTCGGTCATCGAAATATCATTTTATCCTCAGATGAGAATTGGGGGGGTTCATTTGTGCCTGGTCTGACTAAGGATTTCTATAGAGACTTATTTTTATCCAAGAAGTTGGTTGATGTTAAGCCCACAAAATTGGTCCCTACCTGGCGTAATGGTCGATCTGGTCATGAATCCATTGCTAGATGGCTTGAAAGTTGTTTAGTATCTGAAGGATTTTTGTCAACTATTGGCTTATCTAGATCATGGGTGGAATATCCCTATGTTTCAGATCACACTCCCCTTCTTATCCAACTGGAGACTTCTCCACTATACAAGGTGTTTCCTTTCAAATTTAATGCGCTTTGGCTGCAGGAACATGATTTCATAAATCTGGTCCATTTGGTTTGGAATGATCCTCGTTTCCTTTTGGAGGGTAATAAATAGGTGAGACTTGTTTGGAAGTTAAAATAACTCAAAAGACAAACTAAAAGATGGATTAAATAAGTTAATGCGCATGAGAAGTTAATCATGGAAAACCTGGAAACAGAGATTGAGCAGTTTCTACTAAAAATTATTGAAAACCCCTTATCCATGGAGGAGGATAGGTATCTTCATGAGCTGGAAAGTAACAAGAATAAATTACTACATGGGGAGGAGGAAACATGGAGAATACGCAGCAGGGTAACATGGATCAAAAGTGGTGATTATAACACTAAATATTTCCACAGAATGGCCAACTATAACAGGAATCGGAAACATGTTTGGGAGATAATCAATGGCAGTGGAGTCAACCTATCCAATCAGGGTGTGATTAAAGAGGAGGTTGTTAACTATTTTAAACATTTTTTTAAAGCCAAATAAAGGAAAAACATAAATGAATTGGTCAGGATTACTAGTCTCTATCCCAAGATGGTTGATGAGGAGGAAACAGAGTCTCTCTTTAAGCCTGTCACTTTGGAGGAATTAAAATCAGTTCTAGAAAACTTTAAAAAATAAAGGATCCCAGGCCCTGATGGGTGGACAACGGAGTTCTTCACCTTCTTCTTTGATCTTGTGGGAGGTGATCTTCTTGAGATGGTGGAGGAATCGAGGAGGAAAGATCACCTTTGTGGAGGTATAAACTCTACTTTTCTGGCCCTCATCCCGAAAGAAAACAAATCGATCTCCTTCAATGACTACCGACCAATCTCCTTATGTAATCTTATTTATAAGGTGATCTCAAAAGTTATTGCAAATCAAATAAGTTAGTGTTGTCAAAATGTCTCTNCTACTTTTCTGGCCCTCATCCCGAAAGAAAACAAATCGATCTCCTTCAATGACTACCGACCAATCTCCTTATGTAATCTTATTTATAAGGTGATCTCAAAAGTTATTGCAAATCAAATAAGTTAGTGTTGTCAAAATGTCTCTCTGTAGAACAACTGGGGTTCTTGTAGGGTAGAAGGATTCAGGATGCTATTGGATCGGCCCATGAAATCCTACACAGCATTAAAAAAAAGAATATTAAATCTCTGGTAATGAAACTAGATCTTAAAAAATCCTATGATAGCATAGATTGGGAGTACTTAAGAATGATTTTACTCATAGTGGGCTTCGGGTTTAAGCTGACGGAATGGATAATGTGTCGCATAACTAGTGCCATCTTTGTAGTGTTGATAAATGGCGAGGCGATGGATTACTTCAAGAGTGGGAGGGGGATTCGTCAGGGATGCCCATTATCCCCATATCTATTCATTATGATAATGGAAGGGCTCATCCTGAGTTTATCCAGAAGCATTTATGAACACAATATTTCAGGTATAAAGGTTTCTAATCTTTTAAAGATTGTCCATTTAATGTTTGTTGACGATGTTCTTATAATGTCAAAGGAATATCCTTCTGAGTGGAGAGGGATCATGGACATACTTCAGGCCTTTTTCTTAGTCTCGGGTCTGTGCATAAATTATTGAAAAACTACTATTCATTATTGGGGGTTAGAGGAAGCGGAGTTCATTCCTTTAAAAGAATCCATCCCCTTTACCTTTGTTGATTTGAGTTCGGGTTTCAAGTACCTTGGTTACTACTTAAAGTCAGGTTTTTCAAAGACCGAAGATTGGTTTTGGCTGGTGGCCAAAATTGAAAATCAGATCAGGCTTTGGTGTAGCAAGTGGCTCTCACTCAGTGCTCGATTTATCCTAGTTAAAGCAGTGCTGGAGAGTCAATCGGTGTTCTGGATTTCCATGGAGGTGATTCCGTGAACTATTCTAAACAAAATCCGTAAGTTAATGTTTACTTTCCTGTGGAGTGGGAATAGGGATAAGCATCAATTTCATCTATGTAGATGGGACATCCTGTCAAGACCAAATATTTGTGGTGGTTTGGGGCTCCAAAACCTCCATTTTTTCAACTTGTCTTTACTCACAAACACAGTTTGGAGGGTGTTGACTCATGACTGTATTTGGCACAGAATTTTATTGGAAAAATATATTGGAAGAGCATCCCACAAGCAGCAAAGGGCATCCAACATTTGGAATGGCCTGACCAAAAATTTAAACGTGATTCTTCACTGGCTACGATGGTGCCCTGGGTCGGGCCATTTAATTTCTCTTGGAAAGGACAAGATCATCGGCATGGAGGATCGATCTCTTCTTTCAGAATCTCTACAATTACACCTGCACAACAATCATATTTTTGTATTATCCCAAGTGAGAGACACTGCCAATGCAATCTCCTTTCTAGACCAGTGGCTAAGTATCGATTCATTGGGACTCAGTGGAGATGTCGCTACTATTCGCACAGGGGCAGACCCAGGGTTCAACGCTCAAGAGCGCACCAACAAATCCCTAACTACCGGCCCTTTCGGAAACAACTGCAAAGAAGATGAAGTCTCACCCAAGGTAGATGAAGGGGTGGTTGCAGGACTCAGGTGTCTACAACCTTAGCTGGGACACATATCTTTGATTATCTTGCTTACAACACACTTAGCATCAATTACTTCCTAACATACATTCATTAATACACTTCACAGAAAGCATAGAGCACTGCAGTAATTACTCAGATCTAGCACTTAGCAATGATAAATAGGTTATACTCAATATATTAAGCACTTAGCATCTTATGTATCATATCTAGCATGAATTCATATCTCATAATCACAAAGCATTAATAAATCTATCTAAACATATCAAAGCACTTAGAAAGAGAGAGACAAACACATCAGCACAGTACACAGAGTTACCGTGGTTCACCCCCACCCTGGGGCTACATCCACAAAGTCTTCTTTATATTATCTCGGTCAAGCAGTTACAGCATGGAGCTTCAATGGCCCTTACCCCACATAGGACAAGATATCTGTGCAGCTCGCTAGATCCTCTTTCCCCAGGTAGATCCAAGCACTAAGCCTTCTCACACTCTGTGCACTCAGCACTATTACAACATGCACAGAGATCTTACAGTCACATAGACTTATGATCACATAGATCCAACTTATGCACTAAGCCATCAACCAGACAGGGCCTCCTTTCTTACATGGCCTAGACCTATATTTATACATATAAAAAGGCCTAAACAAGGGCCGACATCCCTTTCCCATTACAATATTCCAAAAAAAAACCAAAAAGGTTCCACAAAAGGTGGCGAGATCCCGTGAACTTCATTTTGCTATGCGCTCCATCTTCAATAGGCAGTCAAAGTACCAAATGGTCAACTATGACCAAGTATTCCTCAAAACTTGGTCGAGGGACAACAGGCCCCCAACACTCATTTGTGACTCGTCCCGAGTCACTCTTCTTTGGGTAACTCCACCTTGAAGGTCTCGAGCTTCGCTCGAGCTGCTTCGACCTATTGCTTCGCTACTGCTTCTTGCTCGGAAAACTTATGAATAAGTGTGTTACTAATTGGTCCTTCTAAGCATTGCTCTGTTGTGTTCACAACCTGTTCCAGGTCTGTCCCTTGGCTCTCAATCTCTAAGAATAGTTGACATACCCTATCCTGCAAAGGTTGAAGTTATTGTGTCACTTCCATGACCTTTCTATGGATCATATGAATCTGCTGATACACGACGCGGTGTTCTTGGGACCTCTTCATTTTCTCTATGGTCGGTAGGGCCTTCAGTTGTACCTGTAACTTCTCATCTTGGTACTTCACCTCCTGGAGTTGTGACTCCAATTTATGCAATTCAGAGTTCTCGGATAGGTTCTCATGTATCTGCACACTTCTACTACTTAATTGCTTACATTCTTCAGTGAGTGCCTTAATCCTTTCTACTATACTTCGGGCATTCACTTCGCGTTGGTCACGTTCTTATTGTGGAGTACTCGGTATAGCTTGGAGCTCTTGTTCTACTACTTTTTGTTGCAGTTGTTGAATGACTTCGGCAAGATTCATTACTTGGCGTTCTATGGGTTCTTCTTCCTTCTGTTCTAAGCCAGTCACAGAGCGAAATGCTCTATTGACAGCTTCTTTGATCCCTATTTGCTTCGCGAGAAGTTACTCCTTCTCCTTTTGGATATTTGCGCATTCTTTATAAAAATTCTCTTGGATGGCCTCCTTATCTTGCTGTGCATCTTGGTGGTGCTCTATGATTTCCTCATGTGCGTGCTTTAGGGCATGGGTGGCCTGCGTTGTTACTTCTTCTACTTTTTGAAGGCATACTTCGACTAGTTCAGCAATCCTGCGAAGTTGAACTGACTCGTCTCCTGCTTCGGGTGTTCCTTCTGGCATAGGCGCAGTGGAGACTATGTGGTTAGACTGGAGGGCTCACTGTACTCCTTGGAGCTCAACTTCGATTATATCGTACATCGTTTGTTTTTTGGTCTCCTTATTTTCTGTGATCTCTTCTATAGCTTCATTCAAAGTCACGAGGAGAAAGCTAAAGTCATCTGGATTGAGTGTGGTCTTCATCTTGGTCACGGTCACTTTGGCTTTCTTCTTAACGGAAGACTTCGAAGGTGACCCTTTTCTTTTCTTTAGAACTTTGACTTCATCTTTTGGTTGTTGTTCAAATTCTTCTAGGTCTTCCTCGTTACCTTCTTCATCTGGTGTGACGGAAGTTGTCCTTACAGAGAGGCTATCCACATATTGAACCTCTTCAGTTTTCTTCGTCTCCTTTGTCTTCTTTGTCTTCTTTGTATTATGTGTCTTACTGGGCCCAGGTGTGTCCTGCGCAGTTTCTGGGCTGCTGATATCTGAAATATCCATTGGATCTGCTGCAACGAGGAGGTTTGCCGACCATTCCTTGGTAATATCTTCAAGGTATTCTTATGTCAATTTATAATAGGACTGCAATTGTTCCTGGTGCTCATCAACGCATGGAGTTAGGTATATGAAGTGGCGGTCTGCACTGAACTTCATTAAGGGTCTGAACCTGTGGAGTGTGTTCGGAGTAATGTGAGGTGTGGCTTGTATCGCGGTCTTCAACTGGATGTAGTATCTGTGAAAGAGGGTATTCGACTGCCATTTCCTGCTTATGTCTGTCATGTACCATAATGTACTGAACTTCGCAGCCAATGGTTAAAACAGTAGGGTTTCAGGAAAAATGGCATCCTCTGGCATCTCCCATGCTATGAAGGCGATCAGGATGAAAATCCAGCTGAAGTGGCACTCATATCCTTGGTCTTGTGCTTCTCTGCAATCCAATTCAAGTTGATCCGCTAAGTACTTCGACTAGTTCATTTGGACTCCTTCTACGCATTTTCTTATGAGATCAACTACAAATACAGATACTTGCATCAGTCTTTTATTGCGGACTAACTTTCCTGCGATCATATAATAGGTGAGTTTGTAATGATCGCAAGCCATTATGCAAGGATCATCACGATTTTGGTGTCTTTTTAAACTTTTTCTGAGTGAGGTAGTTCGTCAAACAGTTTGTTTCTCTATTTGTTTAATTGTGTTTATATGTGTGTATGCATCAAATAACAGAAACAGATAACCATGGAACATACCTCAACCATATGCAATAAGATAGACACGCCAAAACATCTCAAATCTTCTTTATTCATAAAATAGAGAAACCTGCTACAATGAAGATGTCGATCTGGAATGCTCAACAGATGGCCAAGAAGATAGACAATAGATAAGAGCTGCTACAAAATGCTCACGCTAATACAAAAGAAGCCTCCAAAGGCTGAACAAGAAATGAAGATCAATACAGCGAATATGAATGCCAAACTCTGCAGCTGAAGAATGTTATGCTCCAATAGAAGGCTGAAAACCCTCAATAACTTCGTACCTTCCCACCAAGGTGTTGAATCACCCTAAAGAAATATACTTAGTGATAGGTCGGGTGATGGTAAAACAACAGTGCATGAATCTCAGATCCCTCTCAATCTCGTAGATCTGAAATCCCCCAGATAGTTAAGCCTTGGATGGCTGACCCTAGATATTAGAGCCTGGCGAAGAGGCCTCCAAATCCTCTGAAACTCTCCAAAAATATAGATGGGGACCTTTGCAAGTCACTGGGTGAAGTGTCAGGGTCAGATCTGAAAAGTCTTAGCCCTCAAAGCTTGGACTGAATCTAGATCTCCAAAGCACCCTCCTTCATCTTCAATTTGCCCCTTGCTCAAGAAATAATATGAGCCATAAAACTATCTCAAAAAGCACTAGATCGATGTCCAATGCCACTGTGAAAACCCAAGTGATAGAATCCTCAATGGTCCTGCCAATATCCTACAACAGATCTCTCTCCAAGATGGTGTGCCCCCTTCTTTGGAAACCCCCAATGGTGTGCCCTCCTCCTCTTCCAGGTGTCTGTGGATGTGTAGAACCTCCTGCACCGATGTAGATATGACTAGAATGGTGTGGCAGATTGGCCATCTCAGAGACCAAACTTGGGACAAACTAGGTGGAATCTTTCACCTTCGAGATAGATCCTCTAGGGTTTGTTAGTCAAAACCCTCAAACCCCCAATCTGTTGGGCTCACTAGCTAGAAACCAATCAAAAGATAAACATACATGAATGAATGAGAAGAGGCCTTGCCTTTCCTTTATGCTGGATCACCTTGTCCTCAAGTGACTCGTTTATTAATATTTAATTGAATGAATTAAATCCACTTTGAATGAGATAATTAACCTTTTTGCCTCTTAAAATCTCCTTATCTCCTTGTGGCTTCCTAGCCCTTTGAAAGTCACTAGCCATCCCATCATGTAGTGTTGCTTCTCCAGATTCCAATGAGCTATTACCTTGAGAGGTTCCTCCAAGTAATATTGCTAAAATGACCTCTTCCATTGAATTTCATTGACTTATAGCTCAAAATAGTCAAATCATGGAAATCGTCAGGTCTGCTTGAAACCAGCCAACCTATCTTGGGATGAGCTCATAATGATGGAATATGATGAGAAATGCAAGCTATACCCCACAACGCCTCTCAAATAACCACATTGCATATAACATCCATCTGGCTACTCGGTCATCATAACCCTCTGCGTGTTGATGTCCCAAGTGGGGACATTACAGTCCTCCTGCTAGAAAATTGCTTGTCATCAAAGCAATAACCAAATCATCTCAATTAAAATACCAAGATCCCACATATTCACCTATAGGATACATGAACCCATCGAAAGGTGAACAATAGTATACTCCACCCCTGGATCCCATATTAGGAAGTGAGCTGCAATACTCTACGAAGCATAGCCCTGAAAGATATAAACCCTGTGAACCTCCTTCATATGACACATGGCCTCATCTCGGAATGAGTCCATCCTCCAAATATATCTACCAAGATCCACACGGTCTCCATCCACTACACATGATGATGCCAGAATGGTCTTGCCAAGACCTCAGTGAGACACCCATAGAGTGGTGCACTCCTCTCAACAACTTGAAGCTCAATGGAAAGTTAGAATAACTTTCCCACACCAATAGTCCACTCTCCCATTAGGTGATAGGCGCTCAATCACACTCCAATCCCTGGGTCCCATTCTAACATCTGTGGAAGATCCTCATGCCGACACTACTCGACCCGCAGTGATTGTCCCCTGCATACATGTTGAATCCTCCTCTCTTGGATCCTCAAGTTGAAACACACAGCGACCCTTGGACACGCTTTCAGCTGTCTCTAAGGCATATCTAGTAGAAGTACATATCCAAACATCTCCATGTCCTATCATGATGACCCAGCGAAAGGTCTGCCCGTGGGACAAGTACCTGCAGACCTACTCCAACCCAACCCAAGGTGGAGTGTGTGACTCTACAGTGCAGCTGGATCATCAAGTAGTCGGAATATCACCTTGTAAAATGAACCCCGAGATCCCATGGTAGAAGTTGAGTTTATCTTCCAACCTCCTCTTTGTACTCTTATTGTGAGGCCGATCCTTTGTCAGGGAGCCCTCTTGTGATCTACTATCCTTCTCGTGTTGTTGTCAATGATAAATGTGTCGAAAAGGATAACAGACATATCTAGTGACTATGGTTGGAAAGTCGCATGCTTTGGTTAGTCCCAAGAGTTTGACCCGGGCTTCGTCCAGCCGATGTCCATGATCGTGCTCTCGTGGTCATCACGGATCTCCCACCATCGATACAACTAGAAGTAACTCTCCAACTACTTCTCAGCTCCAACCTCCATCTCATCTCCCCGTACAGGCTACATACAAAATGGTGAAAGTGATCTCTCATAGCTAGGTGTTTCTGCAAAGAATTGTTGCATGCTCCCTAGGTGTGTCTCCTCCTACAAGGCACTATACCCCTCTGAATCCCATTGTACATCTCGGCATGTCTCTATGATTTATCACTCACTACTGTATGCTCTAGCATACTCATTTTGTCTCCCATAGACTCATGTTGTCTCATAGATCTGAGCATTCTCTTGGGATCAACCTCTACATGGAGATGGCTTACGGCTCTCGGAAGACAAATGGAGGTGTCATCCATCATCTGATGCTCCCCTACTAGATCATCAACATCTCCTAGCAATGTAACTGAATGATAAATCTGAGTGTCCACTAGGGCCAGGTTGATGAATCTCTGACGAATCTCCTCAAAGAGACTCATCTAATCTAGACTCAGATTCTTGAGGGTTATTACGTGTGCCTCCCAAGAATCCTTGAGTGCTCTCAAACTCATGAGTGAGTCGGACCATCTCCAGCCTGCTCCTCAAGGCTCGTGTACATCTCGCTCATCACGGTAGGTAGTCTATTTGTCAGCTCTGCTTTGCTTTCAGAAGTTTGACCTCATCACAGACATTATATCTAAGAGTGTGTGAAAGTCACCTATGGAAAGTGCCTCATCTAGGCTATCATGTTCCATGGATGCCCTCCAACAACAATCATCCATCAGTGCCTACATGTCATCAATGTGCTGGCATTGCCATGATCATAACCTCGGCTCTCAATTGTGCTTCTAAGTGGTGTGGCTTCTGATCATGGTCATGGTGAGGTACCCCCTCATTCCTCTCACTTCTAGTGCCATAAGCCCAACAACCACACTCTCTATAGAAGATAAAGTGTTGGTGTATGTATCTATTGTGCCACTAAGTCGCCCGCTCTGTGCTTGCGTATCCTCAACTGCTATCTCCCTATGAGTCATATTGTATCCGGTGTAGTGGTTGTATCCTCATTACTCAACACGCTGCTATCATCACTTTTGGATCCCATATAGCTTTGTCCAAACACATGCTATGGTCATCTGACTAAGAAGTGCATCCTCATCAATGAGGTTGACCTAAGTAAGTGCTCCATCAACCTATCAACCTCTGTCTGCTCAACTAATGGAGTCTCTATAACTGTGACTCAATCTCCTCTGGTTGATTTGTATGTGTAAGGTCCCCTATCTGTACTCCTTGTATCTCCTCCTAGTCCGGTGGATCTACATCTCCATGGTGTGCAACCCTCTCCACAGTAGGCTCATGCATCATATGGCGTGCCCTTGATATCCTCATGTGACATGGCTATCATGGGTGTATGAAAGGGTGACAAATGTGTCACGACACTCATAGGTATCTCATCATCTCTAAGTGCTAACACATGTGACTCCTCACCGGTGTCACCCTTTCACGATAAAGACATAAGGTCGTCAATGGTATGTGATATGTCTTCTTAGACACTAGTGCTATCGTCATGTCCATCTAATTGTTGCCTATCCACTACACAAGGTTCATCATCATCCTCCCAAGTGTGCAAGCATCACTAGCCCCTGTGCAGAGTCATCATCACTATCCTCGGAGGTAGAGTCACTATCACTAGCCCATGTGCAAGAGTCATTGTCATCATCCATTTTCTGAGAATCAACTTGTCTGATAAGCTCATCCATAAACGCCCCATCATCAACTGTCATGAATGGCCTCAATAGTGTGTTGACCTTTTGTGCAAAATTAAACGTCATCATCCAGTATACGAATCAACATCGTGGCTCCATCACACACACCCCATCATCAGCGTCATGATTAGCCCTCAATGTGTTTCTTACTTTTACCCCTACATCTATGATTTGTTTCCCAAGGCACCTTGCAACTCTAGCAAAGGCGAGTTCTCCTAATGGGTGTGGGGTTACCCCAAAGGGTTGCTCTGATTTCCTCCCTCTTCTTGAGCCAACGTGCAATCTTCTTCTTGTTCCAACTAGGATTTTTATGGGATAGGAACCATTGAAATGTTATGATCCCTTTGAAATTATTGAGGGTTTCATATTCCCTCTCACGCTCCTCAATCCTTTTAACAATCTCCATTTCCTTCCAAAAATCCATTTATCCCTATGAAAGACCCTCGAGGTTTGCATGATCTTAATGCTATAACAATCTGTAATGATCCCAAGCCATTATGCAAGGATCATCTGGGTTTGTGTCTTTAAGCTTTTATGAGTGAGGTATTTAGTCAAGCAGTTTGTTGCTCTATTTGTTTACTTGTGTTTATATGTGTGTGTACACGACAAATAGCAGAGAAAGAGATAACCATGGAACATACCTCAACCATATGCAATAAGATATAGACAAGCCAAAACATCTCAATCTTCTTTATTCATAAAATGAGCACACCGCTACAATGAGATGCCAATCTAGAATGCTCAACGGATGGCCAAGAAGATAAGAATGATATGGGCTGCTACAAAATGCTCCAGCTAATACAAAACAATACCTCCAAAGGCTAATATGAAATGAATATCAATACAAGCGGATATGAATGCCAAACTCTCTAGTTGAAGAATGAATGCCATTATCAATAGAAATTTGAAACCCTCAATAACTCGGCCCTTTTTCCAAAGTGTCCAATCACCCTAAGAAATATGTCGAATGATAGATCAGACAACTATAAAGACAACCCAGATGCCCAAATCTCCAAATCCACTATCAAACCCTGTAGATATGAATTCATCCACTGAATGGTGCACCCCACAGGATGACTGAAGCCCTAGATAATTCGACCCTTTCTTTGAAAGGGCCTCCAAATGTTATGAAACTCTCCAAAAATATGGGTCGGGACCTTTGCAAGTCACTAGGTGAAGTCTGGTCGGATCACGAGGAAGATGTAACCCTCCCAAGCGATTTGAATCTAGATCCAAAAACACCCTCCTTCTCTTCAATTCCTTGCTTGCTAAAGAAATAATCTAAGCCATAAAACTATCTCGAGAAAGCACTAGATATGATGTCCAAGGCCTTGTAATGAATACCCAGGTGATAGAATGTCCAAAAGCCCAACCAATTTTTTGGATCGAACTTCCTTCAATGATTGGTGCGCCCTCTTGCTAAAAACCCTCAAGCGGTCTGCCCTCTCTTTATATGCACATGTAACTGATGTGGAATCTTCCTGCAATTGAGTAGATCTGGAGCTAGAATTTTGTGGGAGAGTATTGGATCTTTGAGACCAAGCTTGGGATAAGCTAGGTGAAATCTTTCACCATCAGATAGATCCTCTAGGGTTTGTTAAGTCAAAACCTCAAAACCCAAATGTTGGGCTCACTAGCTAGAAGCAATCAAAGATAAACATACATGAATGAATGAGGAAGAGGCCCTTGCCTTTCTTTTATACTTTTGGCTCACCCTTGTCCACTCAAAGTGACTTTCATTTTATTAATATTTAATTAATTAATTAAATCACTCTAATTAATTAGACATTAACAACTTTTACCTCTAAAAGCTCCTTATCTCTCCTTGTGGCTTCCTAACTGCTTGAAAGTCACTCTATCCATCCCATCTTTTGTGTAGTGTTACTTCTCTGATTCAATGAGCTATTACTGCTGAGAGGTTCCTCCAAGTAATGTGCCTTTAAAATGACCTCTTAGGTGAATTTCATTGACCTATGGCTCAAAATAGTCAAAATCATGGAATCGTCATAATGGAATGAAACCAAATCCAACACAGTGTGATGACTCATGTGATGGAAGAAGATATGATGAGAAATGCAGGCTGGACCCCACAATGCCTCTCAACAACCCTTGTACTAGCTATAACATCCATCTAGCTACACTGGTCATCATAAACCTGCACTTGGCGTGTTGGCGTCCCCAGTGGGGACATTCTGGTATATGCGCCCTTGTCAATAGAAGACCCTTGTAACCTTGCACACACATTTTCAACATTTCCATAGTTCTCTTTAATATTCTATGAAAGATCGTGAATCACGCTCTTTCTGGGGTAATAGTCTTCTTGGTTAGGGCCTACATGCTCATTGATGTCACGATTGATCGTGGATCAATGGGTATCGTCGATTCAACTGATATCTTCCATGGTAGCCTTTCGCCCGGTGAAATTTTGCATAGCGTTCTACTTATGGGTGCTTTTTGCCAAAGTGTGGAATCTTCGATACATTAAGTAAAGATTGGTGTGGGGTTCATCGTCCATTGTTGAGGGATGAGATTTGAATTCTTTCTCTTATTTCTCATCAAGTACTTATATTGGGTGAGCATGTTGTAAACTTTTTCCCCCGGGTTGAAGTCGTAAAACTTCAATGCTGCGAGCTTAGTATACTCAGTGCGAACTGCGCGCACACCCTTCATTAGGTACGCAGTGATCATAGGATAGTCATAATCTTGGGGCACACTGTCACAGTTGATTTCACCTTTCAGATGAGGTGTGTAAGAGGGAAAGATGCTCAGGATGAGTTTGGTGTTCGTGATGTCATCTCTATGTTTAATATGTTTCTCGGCACTTTGTCAGGATGGTCCAGCTCGAGCAATGGATTGATTTGTTGCTCCTCTTGATGATGAGGCTTGGACTCCGATGGACATTCCTCTTTCCAACATAACTCTTTTGGTTCTTAAGCTAGAAAGTACTTCTCTATCCGATTCTTACGTTAAGCTAAAGCACAAAATTAGGACTATATAGCTGGGATCACTTTCTCGAGTTGCCAATGGGATGAAGTACCATAATCCATTGAGAGCAAGAAGCGGGGTAGTCTTTATTCCATATTAGTAAGTTGTTCTATGAGCTCAAATTCCTTGTTAGCAAAAGTGTTCTCCGTGAATGGTGCGACGGGATAAGTAAGTAAAGATGCAATGGAATGCTTGCAACGGATAGGAGGGTCCATTAACTCTTGATTTGTCCATTATGGCATAGTCTAATGGTTAGGTAAAATCTCATAACTTTCTTCGAACCGTTCGGTCGTGGCGGAGCGGGTATAATAGATCTTCTAGCAGGTTATATTAGCCGACATGTGAAGTGCCGTATGTCGTTGATTACCTTTATCTGGCGAGCTCAAATTCTGTATGTTTTCCTTCTGCGGTGTTTCTTCTGGAACGTTTTGTAATTTCTCTAACTTCTCTTTCTTCTTCATGGAGTTTTTCTAGCCTTCTTCCCGGTCATAAACCGTCTCCGGTCATCATTTTCATTTCGATTCTTTTCTTCTCTTGGCATGGTAACTTTGCGTTGTTGAGATTCTTTCTTCATATCCATGGGTATTACTTGTCCAACATATTTTATGGTCCTCTGTGGTTCTTCTAGTGTTCTATCAACTTCATCATCCAAGTTCCTAGGGGAAATAACCCTTGATCTGTTCTCTCGTTTTTCAATCAAATGAGTGATCCTTCTAGTCAAGAAGTCTCTTAACTCTTGTTTACGTTGTTCTGGGTCCTTTTCTGCTTCTGTTTTTAAAGCGATCTTTCTCAATCCAAAGATTTACCAAGTAACATAGTAAGCGAGGCGTTGTCCTCCACAAACTTAACAATCTCAAAATATTCTTTTTGTCGAAGCTCCATGAGCATTCATAGATATTTGAGTGAACCTTCCACATAGGTTTACCATTTTTCCTCTGAATGACCCTATTCCTACTAATGAAGGAACCATAACAGTCTTTAACAAAATTTCCCAAGGCTTTCTAGCATGATATTCAACTGTGTTTCTTCATCCAAAACAGAGTCAATGTCAAAGTCCTCTATTCTCACTTCGGTCTGTTCTTTCTTCTTGAAGATCTCGATAACCCTATTTATGTCGATGTCATTCAGGTATCTCTCCACATCTGTATTAATACTTTTTCTTATTCTTTCTAGGTTTATGTTATAATCTTGGTCTCTTGATCTCTCTCTCTATTCATCTTTTCAAGCCTAGCAATCATTCTAGAAATCCGGTACTTCATGGTCCATATCCTTACAACAAAGACAATTGTGTCCTCTACTAGGGAATTCCTTAGAAAAATGTATCAGTCTTCTACAATTATAACAAAAAAATTCAATCCTCTTTTTCTCTCAAATATTCCCCAATCTTTTCTGTACTGCACACTTCACCTAGGATCATAATGTTGGACCTGTAATCTGCAAAAAATTATTTCTAGGATCTGCATCCATTGGTTAGTCTAAAATTCTTTCTATGCATAAGGTATAACGTATCTATCACTATACTTAGTAGATCTATTCATATCAAACTTTCTTGCATCTATTAATTCCTTAGTTTTGAAACTAGGACAAAATCTATCAAACATACCTAGATCCATGGCGTCAGAAACAAAAAATTCCACTTATCTTACTTCTGAGCACAAAGCTTCGGAATCTAAGACTTTTAACTATTCTTACCTTTATCCAGCATAAGAGCTTATAGATCTTACCTTTTTTCAACTAGATATGACCTCTTTCTTCGTAGATCTAACTTCTTTTTCTTCGGATCTGACATCTCTTCAAATGTCGACCTTTGTCTTGTCTCAAAGCTTCCGCGGGTCCAACAATCTTTACTAAGAATAGCAGTCTCACATAGATTATTTTACACAAATCTTATTCTTCTTAGTTCCCATCAATCACCCGGTTCGAGGTCCCAACAACGGAACCATTTGTTGGCTGAGGCGGACCGAGGTTCAGCGGCTCAGAGCACACCAACAAACCCTAACTCTTGGCCCTTTCGACAACACTGCGAAGAAAATGAAGTCTCACTTTCGAGGTAGGAGCATGGGTATTTCGCGGGGACTCAGTTGTCTGCAACCTTAGTTGGTACAGAGATCTATGATTATCTTGCTTACAGCACACTTAACATCAGTTATTCCCTAACATACATTCGGTAATACACTTCACAGAAAGCACAAAGCACCGTAGTAATTACTCAGATATAGAACTTAGTAATGATAATCAAGTTATACTCAATAGATTAATCAATTAGCATCTTATGTATCATATCACCAGCATGAATTCATATCTCATAAGCACAAAGCATCAATAAATCTATCTAAACATATCGGAGCACTTATCAAGAGAGAGACAAACAAATCCGACGCAGGTACCACAGGAGTTACGTGGTTCGACCCCACCCTGGGGCTATGTCCTTAAAGTCTTCTTTATATTATCTCGGGCAAGCAATTACAGCACGGAGCTCTAATGACCCTTACCGCACAGATGAAGATACGCCGCGACTGGCTAGATCCTCTTTCCTTGGGTAGATCCAATCACTAAACCTTCTCACTCTGTGCACTTGGCACTATTACAACATGCACGGAGCTCTTATAGTCACCTGATTTATGATCACATAGATACAACTTATGCACTAATCCATCGACTAGACATTGCATCCTTTCTTACATTGCCTAGACCTCTATTTATACATAGAAAGGAAGGCCCAAACAAGGGCCGACATCCCTTTCTCGTTACCTATTCCCAAAAACCCAAAAGGTTCCACAAAACGTGGCAATATCAGGTGATCTGCAGCAGCTATGCGCTCAGTCGCCGACATGCCATTGAAGTATAAGCGGTCAACTATGACCAAGTATTCTCAAAACTTGGTGGACCCAACAACTACAGTGGCAACAATTCAGCAATGCCTCAAGGGGCGTAGGTATCCTACTTAGAAACATGGAGGATACCCTGGTGTGGACCGGGGGGGACACATCGAGTGTCATTTCAGCCAAGAATATTTACAAGGCAATCATAAACTTGCTTGACTACCCATTTGATGGTGGCTGGATTCAAAATTTATGGAAATGGTCGATTCAACTAAAAATAAAGTTGTTCATTTGGCTGGTAGTGAACAATAAATTCCTCACCTGGGATTCTCTTCAAAAGAAAGGATGGGAAGGTCTAGGGGTGTGCAAGCTTTGTAACTACAATTCTGAAAACATTGACCATCTTTTAATCCACTGTTCTTTCACAAAGGCAGTGTGGTCCCTCTTAATTGACTTCTATCATTTAAAAACTCAGTGGGATGGTATGACTGTCTCGGATTGTTTTATCCGTTGGACAAAGGATAAAACAACCCCAACTAGTTTGGAAACCATTGCTTGTTGGCACATTTGGAATGAGAGAAAAAAGTCATTATTCAAAGAGCGTTCCCCCTCTCATATCTCAGTGATGCATAGGATCTCAGTCTCCTTCTCCTGGCAACCAGCTACCCCCAAATTATTTCCAAACAGAGTTTGTAACATAACTCAGACCAAAGGCTTCACTTTGGCTTTAGCCGATGGAGGCGACCTATCAAATGGTGAGTGTTGTTGGACTTTAAAGACTTCTCATGCATTGAGGGTTACTAAATGGTTCATTAATTATGGAGCTGGAACAAACACTAAGGCTTAGCTCATGGGATTGTGGGCAACTCTCACTTTGACTACTCTCTGGTCGATTGAAAAAATCCAAGTCCTAGGGGATTCAAAGGTAATAATCGATTGGATAAATCAAGGGTTAACTCCATGCGGTGAACATTGAAGGATGGAAACTAAAAGCAAAGGAATTGGCAAATAACTTTAAAGACATAAGTTTCCAGCACATCTACAGGGAACACAACAAAGAGGTTGACTTACTTTCAAAGAGGGTACTCAAGGAACTTGAAGGAAGACTATATGTTTATCACTAGGACAATGGGATTGAAAGCCCCCATACGTACCTAAACATCTTTGAAGTATGAACTTGGATAGAAGCATGAGAGTGGTAGCAGAGTGGAGCTGAGATCAAAGATTTTTGTTGATTTTCTTCCCTTTCTTCAATACTATTTGTCGTTTTTTGTGAACAATTTTTTGAATGACTATGTAAAAGAACAGGCTTTAGACTATCAATGGCTGGTCTAATTATGTATCACTCGGGATCGATACTGCTTTGTAAAATAAATTATACCATAATATAATTTTGAGATAATTTCTATTGGAAAAAAAATGTCATAAAGATTATTTTAATTGATTTGTAGATCGCATTATTAATTTGTAGGTTTTTTCAATTGATTTGTTTGTAATTTGTAGATAGGGTATTAGAAACTTGGAATTATATATATATATATATATATATAATATTCAGATGGCATGTCAACTCATATGGTTTAATGGGTTTAATTTATTTGTAGATGGAATTATTGTTGAAAATGATGATGGTTGTTAAATGTATATGATGATGACATCAATTATTTAAAGATATATATTCTCTTTGTAGTGCTCCACATGTATTCTAAAATGATATAGAAAAATTATGGCATCATAATTTATGTGAATTTATCCCTATTATTACTCTATGAGTGAGAGGATGGACATTACTCATATTTTTATGGTGTAAGGTTGTATAATACATGTCATGTGAGTAATGATAGATAATTTAAGTTATTCAAATTTAATATATTGAAATAAATAAAATTATTAGTGTGTTTATAGATAATGCTTAGATATAATTTATTTTGATTTTTTTATAAATTTATTATTTACTTTAATATTTTTCACATTGTTAGATGGTGAGATAGGTCATTTTAAGGGCAGTAGGAGTAGGTGGGAGTCTTCATGATTTTAGGGGGACAAGTTGGTACAATAATCTTGGGTATCATGAAGGTGACTAAAAATCTCATTGAAACCTACTCTCTTTGGTGTGGACTTAATATCACCAAAAATCAAGGAATTAGGACATTGATGGTCTTTTGGGACTCCATGATTATCATTCAAACCTTTATTTCCCAATTGAATCCTAGAGGGAATCAAATCCAAGTATTGGTGGTACAAATAAAGAAACGTGTTCTTTAGTTTGATCAAATCTCCTTATTCCATATCAGAACCTTGAATTACAAAGTGGATACTTGGGCTAAGTTGGCATCCACATTGCATATGGGGTGCCTTTTGCAAAATGGGGAATTTTAGTCTATCAATATCACCTAGAATATTAATGGTTGGGTACCCAACTAAAGTCGAGTTGATGATGTGTGACACCAAAGGACACACTGCATGGTTACCCTGATGGTCACATATGGAAACAAGGTGATGGAGGGACAATAGACACGAGCGAGTATGCTCACATTTATTTGAAGAGACTTCTCATGGAGGACATAAACCTGTGGATATGGGGTAGTGTGATGTATATGGGGCATTCCATAAAGAGATTCCACCCATGTTTTGCATCCATGAGGCTTGGCCAAGGGTGGAGCTAAAGGTTGTTGCTATAATTGTGCTCAAGCGGTGAATTTCTTATGAATTTGTTGTGGTGGAGGTAGGATTAATGTTGGAAATTATGGATGACCTTTCAAGTGGTTTAATGTTTATTGTAGCCGACGGAGGGAATTCTCCAATCTAGAATCATCTAGCAGAGGTTATATGTTGGAGAAGTTGTAGAAATTGGGAAATATGGGGCCTTTCACAAGGCCAGGGATTCAATCCTGTGTCATTGTTTGGGGCTCACAATTATTTGTGGAGAGTGATAGAAACAGGGAGGCAATGGATGGAGAGGATTCTTGAGAGTTCAATCAAATTATTTGGATGCATGAGGAGATTGGAAAAAGTAATAGCAGCGTCATTCTAGTTCTCACTGCCAAGGTTGGAAGTTGGATCAGGCCAACATTTCCCACAATGCTAATATCTCAAGTCTTCTTCTTAGCTTTAGGGCTTGAACAGAGTTTCTAGAGGCAGAATGTGGCAAGCTTTGGGCATTGGTTTTATCTCAACACATGGACAACCTTTCCTTGGCCTCAAACAACAATGGAACTAAAGCTTAATCCATGGCGAGGAGGTAGAGGATAAAAATGTATTCCAGAATCATGTTCCCATGGAAATTAAAGACGAGACTAACCAGAGAGCTAACAAGGAGAAAGAAGACTATAAAAATGTGAAATAAAACACTAATATGAATTTTTTCTATATTATGTGTATCTTAAGTTAGTTTGTTAAAAAAACCACCAACAAAAATACTTGGAATGCTAAGCCATAGCTATATTTTTATTTTTCTTAATAATCTAAAATTATATAATATTTTGAAAAATTCTTTAAAATTTATGTAATTGATTTCAACACAACGTTATAATTTATTTTTCTTAATGATCTAAAAATTATATAATATTTTAAATTTTTTTTTTTTTTTTTTTTGTTTTTTGTTGTTTTATTTTCGTTATTTATTTATATATATATATATATATATATATATATATATATATATATATATATATATATACCATTCAATGTAATTTAAGAAAAAATAAATAATTTAAAAAATAAAATAAAAATTGATTAATATTTTAGATAATTATACATTTTACTACACATGAGAAATAAAATAATATTTATTTAAACAAGTTATTATTGTATTATATATCACATATTGACATGAAAAGTTGTAAATTGATAACAAAGTAGCATAATGTTTGATTATTACATAATCAAGATGTACTTTTATATTATATTATTACAACAAAACCCATGAACAAACATTTTTGCAATATTGTTTTCACCTTCACTATATGTTTATCTTGGCGTTAGGCTTATTAAACATGAAGTTTCATATAATTCACCTATGCAATATTACTTTCATCTTCACTATATTATTCTCAAGGATCTTAGAGTTAAATTTGTTGAACATGTAATGGATACGACATGCATTTCAAGTCATAAAGGTTATTACATGTAATGGTTTCATATAAGGTTATGATTAAAATTGGAAAGGACATGATTATAGGACTGGAGGCGAGCTCTCTTCTTTCTCCCTCCTTGTGCGACCATCTCAACTCTCTCAACATTTTGACCCTATCAGATGCCAGATTGAATGGTGCACTTGCTCTTCCGGATCGCTGGATGGGTAGCAGCGACCTGGCTCTTGTTGGTTCGTGGGCGGCTGAGTGGACATGTTATATTGCGGCTATCAGAGGTGCTGGTATTTCTCTTTCGGCAGACGAGACACCCTTGATATGGGGTGCTCTCGGGCCTCCACCGATCAAAAGCTTGTATCGCGACCATTCAAACCTGAGCATACAGCAATTATACCTCTTAGTTTCTTCGACTCACGGAAATGGACAATTCACTTAAACTCAAGCTCTTCTTTGGCTGTGAGGCAAAGATTCTCATGGAATGAATGCTTGTAGGCAGCGGATGGAGAGGGCAGAATACTTTCAACGTCATAGCTCTGGAGAAGATGTTCAACACCTTCTAATTCATTGTTCTTTTGCGAAGGGGGTCTGGTCAAGAATCCTACTGATTCTTTCCCTTCCTCACACTTGGTGCAGGGATACGATCACTGATTGCTTTCAACTATGGGTCAACCAAAAATCTCCTCCTGTCAGCCTGGTCGCACATGTTTGTTGGCAACTCTGGTTAGAGAGGAACAGGGTGATTTTTGAAGATAGGCAGCCAAACTTACAATCCGTTGTCAACAAAGTTCTGTTCTCATTTCTTTGGAAACAAGCTCCTGATGCTCCCTATATCAACAAAGCCATTAATATCTTTTTGCCTGAGGGATATATGCTGGCTTGCTTCGATGGTGCTGAGCAATCTGGTATCTGTGGAGCTGGAGGATTCTTCAAATCTAACCACTCAAGGATCACAAAATGGTTTTACAGTTGTGGTGAGGGCACGAACACAAAGGCGGAACTATTGGGGCTTTGGGCTACCCTCTTTATAGCTACTTCATGGTCAGTAAAATACTTATTAGTTTTGGGAGACTCGAGCGTGGTCATAGATTGGATCAATCTAAAATCCAAGCTTCGCTCTGTTCACATAGAATGCTGGAAACAAAAAATTCGGGTGCTGACTAAGCTCTTTGATGACATCAAATTTCAACACATCCTGAGAGCTCACAATAGTGCTGCTGATGCTCTCTCCAAGAGAGCATTCAAGGAGGAGGCTGGGAGACTCAACATCTTCCATAGTGATGACGGAGTGGACAGTCACATGTCCATTTTAAACATTTTTTGATAGTGGGCAACATTCTTGGTTTTGGAATGTTCACTGCTCCCTATTCTTTTCATGGAACAGGTGTGAATATAATATAAACCTGTGGAGCCGATTACTTTCGATCTTGAGGTGTTTATTGGTTCTTGATGTTTCTCGTGGAATTTTTACAATAGCATTCTCTGGCGTGTGGCGTAATGCTACATTTTGTAATTACGTAGTTAGTGAATGGGATCTTGATCTCGTTATGTAGCTGTGGAATCAAACTTTGCTGGTGTTAGGCGGTGTGAAAGCGTAATGCTTCTGTTTTGTAATTGTGGATTGGCTGTGTGAATGGGATGCTGATCTCGTTATGTAACTGTGGAATCAAACTTTTGCTACAGTGTTAGCTGTGTTTAGGATAGATCCGGCTGAATGGTGAGACTGTTTCCGGCAATCACTGCTGATGCGCCCTTGTAAATGATTTTATACTATTTATAAAATTGAGAAAATTTTTCACTGGAAAAAAAAAAGTCATAAAGGTTATTCTAATTGATTTGTAGATGGCATTATTGATTTCTAGGGTTTTTTAATTGATTTGTAGATAGCATTATTATTAAACATTGAAATTGACTTGTAGATGGCATTATTAAACATATATTATTGATTTATATATGCCATTATTGATTTGTACGGTTTTTTAATTGATTTGTAGATAGCATTATTAAACATAGATGGAATTGACTTGTAAATGGAATTATTAAACATATATTATTGATTTATATATGGCATTTCAATTCATGTATGTGGTTTTTTAATCGATTTGTAAATGGAATTATTTTAAAAATGGTGATGAGAAATGTAGGAATGATGAAGCTTATTGAAGGTGGGGAAATATTAGATAATACATTTTTTCTAATATTTTTCTCTCACCTCCACCCTCAATGAGGGTGGGGATCGAAAACTTTGATCTTGCTCTGTTGGAACTAACACTACGATTGACTTTGGAATTGATGAATTGACTGCTTCTTCAACAAATTAAATTGATGCAAAAGTAAATAAGAAAGTCAATCTACAATTAAATGCATACGATGATTACATCAATTATATAAGAGTGTTTATTTTGTGTGTGATGTTCTATTTGTAATAAAATGATATATAAAATATATGGCTTGTAATTCAAAATCATTATATACATTTTATGAGTATAGAATTATATATTATTTTTGTGGTGCATTGATGATATTGAACAAAGTTTATCTTGCAGTTGTTTTAAAGTAATGGAGACAAAGAGATTTAAAGAGTGAAGATTATAAGGGATACATTAACATATTAGTATTACTTTAAGTTTGGTGGGTTAGTTCAATGCTTGAATGTTATGAATTACAAGAAAGAAGTTGCAGGGTTAAGTCCTTAGGCTGGTTTTCTTTGTAGATATTATTGAGCCTCACTCGATATCCTCACAGGTTAAGTTTTAGAAAATCCAACCAGCCAATTTACCTCCCATAACATCTCATATATGAGAGGAAATACTTAAAAAATAAACCAGAATATGCATTGCTTTGAATTATGATTTGGTATGGGGATAATTACATCATAGTTAATTAAGTGAATTTCTTAACATTATATCTCTCATGCTTTTTAAATGGAATGAATTAGAGTAAAATACAAACCATAAAGAATATTATTAATATCCATAATNAATGGAATGAATTTGCTTTTTAAATGGAATGAATTAGAGTAAAATGCAACCATAAGGAATATTATTAATATCCATAATTGTATATAGAAAATAGTCTTGTTATATATATATATATATATATATATAATTATTTAATTAATTTTTATATAATAAAATTTTAAATAACGCAAATGATGTTATTATGTTTTAAAAGATATATGTTATTATGTTTTAAAAGGATGACAAGGACTTTAAAAAATTAATATTATTTTTTACTAAAATTTTTGGTTAACCCTAATTTGCTCCTAAAAACGAGGGTTTCACTCAGCCAAACGTAGTTCTTTCACCCGCCTCTTCATTATTTAATAAAGGCTCTTCTCTTACTATTTTTCTCAGACTTTTTTGTCCTGATGATGGATCATGTTATGGATCCGAAACGTCGACGACAAGATGTCATTAACACTGTGGATCTTCCGACAAATTCTGAAGGACTTTCTTATTATCTTGTTTATTGTGCATTATTTAAAAGTAGACTCTTTGCAAATTGATGTGATGCTTAAGAAAATCACTTTTACTCTAGTTGTAAGTGGTTATCATTGCAATTAAGGACTTTTTTATTATCTTGTTTATTATGCATTACTTAAAAGTAGACTCTTTGCAAATTGATGGGATGCTTAAGAAAATCACTTTTAGTATGGTTGTAAGTGGTTATCATTATTAATAATTGAAATATAGGAGAAAGTTCAATTCTAACTCAAATTTTGTATTTTAAAAGTATGAAAAAAAAGACATGTTACATTGTATATTATATATTATTTCTAATATTTCTAGAAAGGATAAGAAGTTTATTATCATTGTAAGTGGTTATCATTGCAATTATTATTATGCATTACTTAAAAGTAGACTCTTTGCAAATTGATGGGATGCTTAAGAAAATCGCGTTTAGTATGGTTGTAAGTGGTTATCATTATTAATAATTGAAATATAGGAGAAAGTTCAATGCTAACTAACTCTAGTTGTAAGTGGTTATCATTGCAATTAAGGACTTTTTTATTATCTTGTTTATTATGCATTACTTAAAAGTAAACTCTTTGCAAATTGATGGGATGTTTAAGAAAATCACTTTTAGTATGGTTGTAAGTGGTTATCATTATTAATAATTGAAATATAGGAGAAAGTTCAATGCTAACTCAAATTTTGTATTTTAAAAGTATGAATGAAAAGACATGTTACATTGTATATTATATATTATTTCTAATATTTCTAGAAAGGATAAGAAGTTTATATATTCAAAATAGATTTAGAAAGGATAAGAAGTTTACATGATTCAAAATAGATTTAGAAAGGATAAGAAGTTTACATGATTCAAAATAGATTTAAAATTTTATCATGTGATTTTATCAATGTTATGTTATGGGGAAGAAAATCATTTTTATGGTTGTAAGTGGTTATCATTATTAATAATTCAAATATAGGAGAAAGTTCAATGCTAACTCAAATTTTGTATTTTAAAAGTATGAATGAAAAGACATGTTACATTGTATATATAAGTTAAGTTATATATTATTTCTAATATTTAGAAAGGATAAGAAGTTTATATGATTCAAAATAGATTTAGAAAGGATAAGAAGTTTATATGATTCAAAATCGAGTTAAAAGTTTATCATGTGATTTTATCTATGTTATGTTATGTTATGTTATGTTATGTTATGGGAAAGAAATAATTTGGGACTTATAAGGGTTAATTTGGATTATATTTAAAAAATTAAATTAATTGATTAAAATTGAAAAATCCTCTTGTTCATCAAGGAAAATTTTGGGGACTAAATTTTTCTCATGTGTTTCCCAAAAAGTGATCCGCCAATTCCCATTTTCAGAATTTTTTTTCCGGATTGTCCACAGTGAAATTCATTTGTATTGATGTTTTGAATCTTTTACCTGGATTCATCTTCGGGACATATTAGTCAATGATAAGGGTAGCATACCAAAGATATAAATATGAAAGATGCAGAGATAAATAGGTGTAGTTGGCTTTAAAACTTAAGAGAAGGAGTCGTTGTGGTCATGAACAAGGTGGATTACAACACCAAAATGAATGAGCACCTCACCACTAGTGGAAACTACAGAAAAATAGGTAGCAACCCAATTTCCAGAATCATTAAAGAAGTCAAAAAATCCACAAACGAAACTAATCTAGATGAAAGAAAAAAGAAACGACTTACTCCGAGCTGTCAGATCACGCCAAGAATCTATGGACTACCAAAAATACACAAAGAAGGCACTCCACTCAGACCAATTTTCAACACAATTGGTTCCCCAACCTATGAACTTACGAAATATGTAGCAAAGATCTTAGCACCCTTGGTTGGAAAAAGTTGACTCTTACATCAAGGATTCAAATGACTTTGTGAAACTATTGAAAGAAGAAAGAGTTGAACCTAAATACATGCTCATATGTTTCGACGTAGTTTCTCTTTTCACTAAACTCCCATTAAATGAAGCTATTATGGTTATCAATGAAGTCACGGACCTAGGTGTTAGCACTAAGAATCACCCTCAAACTGCTAGAGGATAATCCCAGTACCCATTAAAAAGTTATGAGATAAGTCTTAAATGTGGTGTCAAATGGATAAAACTCGGTTCAGCAATGTCAAAACACAGGAAATTATGGATGAAGTGCATCAGCAAAACAGGTCTTGTTTTAACTTAGGTCAAGTTTTTGAGGATTAGTGTGGATAGGAGGAAGACTTAGTATGAAAATGAAGTGAATATACTGTTGGATCATGTTTTCATTGATGCCAAAGGTTTAATTAATTGATGTCAAAGGATTAATGCCAAGTGATTGATTGATGCCAAGGGATCATTGATTGATTGATGTCAAGGAATTGGTTGATGCCAAAGGATGATTGAATGATGTCAAAGGTCAAAGGTTTGATGTATACATGTCTTATCATAGTATATTGATGAAGATGGATCAATGAGTTTCCATTGGTACATGATGCATAGATGAAGATGGATAGATGTGGTTTCATTGGTATATGATGCATTTTTGGATTGATGTAAGGATGAATCATTATTGTCTTATCATGGTTGATAAGATGTACAAATGGACAAACTCCAAAGTGGTCCCCTTATGGTTAAATCCCTCACGGGAAGATGCTTTGTGGTTGAGTTATCCTTGAAGTATGGTTAAGAGAACCCTTACTTATATGTGGAATAATGATTTGAAGATCAGTGAATTTGTTAGTGGAACTATCCTAGATGGATAGTGTTTGTCATTCCATTTCCGGTGGTATGTG